>CAUYLG010033302.1:0-121007 GCA_963573385.1 Cacajao melanocephalus | reverse complement strand
CAAATAGGTTGAACAAAATCAAACACCGCATATTCTCACTCATAAGCGGGTGATGAACAATAAGAACACATGGACATAGGGAGGGGAGCACTACACGCAGGGGTCTGTTGGGGGGGAAATAGGGGAGGGACAGGGGGAGGTGGGGAGGTGGGGAGAGATAGCATGGGAAGAAATGCCTGATATAGGTGAAGGGGAGGAAAGCAGCAATCACACTGCCACTTGTGTACCTATGCAACAATCTTGCATGTTCTTCACATGTACCCCAAAACCTAAAATACAATAAAAATTAAAAAAAAAATAGTCATCCTCAGATACAAAAAAATCTACTTCTAGAAATGTATACTAAAGAATGTTCAATGATGTTAATTGACAGGCTGTAACCTGAAAGCCCCCCAGATGTGGTGTCTATAAATCATGACCTGTCATTATGGTGCTATATACCTCTCATCAGAAAGAGGCCCCCGCTCAAACTTATTTCCATCAGAATTCTGCAAATTTGGATTCATTTGGGTAATAGGGTCCTTCCTAAAAATACATTCTCTTTTGGAAGGAGAATTCTACCCATCATCATTCACATTATTGGAAATTAATCGGATTACTTTCTTATTTACTATTGGGAAGCGAGTATTTGTACGAGTAGGGGTGTCTTGTTTAGGAGGATATAGGATAATGGTGCAGCCTGGAGTGATTCAGAGAAGGAATATGGTGAGATATATATACACATACATATAAATACATTATATATATAATGTATACATACTATATATAATGTACTGTATATACAGCAACTTCCAGAGACTCTTCTACAGTCAGAAAGGCTGCCACTCAAATCAAGATCAGTGTGCAACAGAAACTGAACGCTGATGCTGATAATATTCTTTCACTTCTGCACTATTTCAGCTTATTCTTTATCACAAGCTGATGAATATGATCAGATGTACCTGAGAATTTTACATACTTCTCTCTCATCTTTACAGACAAAACTTCAATAACCTTAAATTTTCTACTTTTAAACTAGATATTACAGAACTATTTGCTTGAAAAAAATTCTCAAACAAAACAATTTATTTTTGGTATTAACCAACAGATGGCTAAATGTTTGATCCACATATAAGTATCTGAGATGTGACTTCTTTGCTGCCTACTTATCCAACAAAGACTCAAGAAAATCTGTCAGAAGGCTTAGGTCACCTAGCAGTCCTCCTTCTTCCAGCATTTTTGCTTTAATATAGAACAGAGGCTCCCAAATGTGAACTTGCACCAAACCCACCTGGAGTCTTTGTGAAATAAATTGCTGGGCTCCACCCCAGTCTCTGATTCAGTAGCTCTGGGGAAGGGCCTGAGAAAGTGCATTTCTAACAAGCACGTTGCCAGGTGATGGTGATGCTGGTGGGGCAGGACCCTATTCTGAGAACTAACGACTTAAGAGAAACTTCCAGAGATTCTTCCACAGTCAAAAAGCTATCCTTGCCTCCTACTGCCACTAAAATCAAGACCAGCATGCAACACAACTGAATATTAATGCCAATAATATTCTTTCACTTCTGCACTATTTTTGCTTATTCTTTATCACAAGCTGATGAATATCACTGAATGTATTTGGAAAAAAAATTATCCCGTGAGGCAGGCAATTAGTAGATGGAAACAGGACCCTTTCCCCAAAGTTAACCAATGAACACACAACTCAAGACGCCCTTGATGAACAAGTAGGCAAGCAGGTCACTCCAGGCAGGACACATTCATTCTTGACATTTCTCAGAGCAGCACTAGCTCTTCTGCAGCACAGCTTGGCTACATTTCACCAACGTTAGGACACCTGTCACATAAAATGATGTGGCACTGCTAGAAACAGGCTTTGTAGGCTTTAGAGAGTGAAGGCTGTTCCCTGCCTAATCCCACGCTGGTCGGAGAATGCAGGAGGGTTAGCATGCTCTGCTGTGCCTTAACCCCAAACTGCTGAGGGTATTCTTTTGTGCATTACCCACCCCCCACCCACGTTTACTTATGGCCTTTTCCTGCACTATTAATGAACATGAGACAACTCATTTATTAAACCTGGATTTTTTCACTGTTTGATATGTTTCCTTCTGTGTGCCATGGCAGGTGGGTGACAGAAACACAGAGAGAGGGGCTCTCTTCTCCCCTGTGACCTTGTACCATCTGCCTTATGGCAACATGCAGTTGTAATTCTGTGGAAGCCATTAGAGACCAGGGACATGGACTCATTTGTCAGGGTAAAACCCTTCCCAAACCAAATTGGGATCCACTTGATACATTTCTCACTCAGAAGTTAATTTGGTAAACACATCCTGAAGAGTTACTAGTCGTGCTAGGACCTGTGGTTTCACAGAGAATGACGCAAAATAACTACCTTCATGGGGCTGACATTTGCCCAGGGCGACTGGGGTTGAAAACAGGTGATAAGTCAACGAAGGGCAGGAACTGTGAAAAATGGTCGGAAGGAAATCAACAGTGCACAGAAAAGTTAGAGTAGGTGGGGGGATTTTCTTAGGTTACGTAAGGTCTCCAGGGAGAGGGATATTTAAGCTGTTCTCAAGGATGAACTGGTGAACTAACTTGCAGGAAGAAGGGAAAAGCCAGTTGCAAAGTCCTGAGAAGGAAGGAATAAGGTGGGTTCTGGGTCTTGAAAGGAGGCCTGCAGGACCAGGCCAGATGAGCAGGACATGAGGTTTATGGGAGAGGTCAGAAGAGGCTGGATCTTGCAGGGCTCTGTAAGCCACAGTTAATTCACTGAATTCTAAGGGCACTGGGGAGCCAGAGAGCAAGTGGGTGAGCACCTCAGTTCTCAGTGCTTGGTTGGCAGGTTGGGTGAACGTGTTGGATGAATGAATGAAAAATGAATGTCTTGTGTCCCCTCTGTTCTAAATCCTCAACTCCTTGGTTCAAACCATGGTCATTTCATTCAACACCTATTGTATTCTTCTTTTCTTGCTCCTCACTCTTCCCCAGAAACACTACAAAATCCAACTTATTCAACCAACCATATGCTGAGAGTAACAGTGGTGACGAGACCTCTGAAGGGTCTACAGTGTAACACTGGAGGCCAAATTAACATATATAAGGAAACAAGATGGAGGGAAGTGCAGGGCACCCTTGGAAGACTTCATAAGGACACCTAAGCCAGGATGGTGAGTGTCAGGCCCTAGTCCTAAGGGAAAGGAAGGAAAACCCCTTTATGGTCCCCTAAAGCTTTGTGTCTTAAAAAGGAGACAAGCAGAAAGAGAAGAGGTAATCTCTGGTCCCACCCTAGGTTGTTTCTTTTCAGAATCAACACAAAAGTGGCTTATAATCCATTGTTAATTGAGAAGAAAAAATAAGTGACAAATAATGCCCATGTATTAAAAAGTGACTTTCTTAGCCATACACTGGCCCCATGGTCAATAAAGGGCCCTGGTTTGTCAAGGTGGGAGGAGGAGAAGACGGACTTCCCTCCCCTCTACCGCCCCAGAGAAGGGGTCTCACTCTGTCACTCTCACCCAGGATGGAATACAGTGGCACCATCATAGTTCACTACGGCCTCCAACTCTCACCTCAGCCTCCTAAGAAGCTGGGACTACAGGCATGCACCATCATGCCTGGCTAAATTAAATTTCTTTCTTTCTCTCTCTCTCTCTCTCTCTCTCTGTGTATGTGTGTGTGTGTGTAGAGATGGGGGTCTCATCAAGTTGCCCAGGCTGTTCCTGAATTCCTGGGCTCAAGCAATCCTCCCACCTCAGCCTCCCAAAGTGCTGGGATTATAGGGCGTGAGCCTCCATGCCCGGCCGAGATGAGCTTTCTTTTTCCATATCTACTTGGCCTAAATGAATTCACAATGTAAAGCTGCTTCTAAAACAAAGCTTTTAGAATTAATAGGCTGTTTAAGCAAACACACTCCTTCTTGCAGGAAAATTTTGCCAGGTTCAAAACTGCTATGTGGAGGTCAAGTTTATGTTCATCCAATTAACTGTCATTAACTGGGTCCATACTTAATCGAACGGTGACCCATCTGACTCTCAGCTGATGCAGAGTCGCTTTGCTCTACAGCAGTAAACTCATCTGAGTACTGCATATAACTAATTAAATAAGCAAGCAGGATTGTGCAAAGTCAAGTTTCCAGACTTCTCCATTAACTTCATTCTGATTAGTATTTACTGTAGAAATCTGTGTTTTTCTAGCCAACTGGCTACTAGATTGATGTATAAAGAGTCACAAATCTGTATCACATCTGTAGTTGTCTGGCAAGTCACAGTTACAGGTAAAGTTTTTGCTTCTCAAAGCCAACAACTTCAAGTGGCACAAGAGGCACAAATTAATCTTATGTGATATTTCCTGTTACTACTGAGAGGCAAAAGGACACAAGTGTTCTCCAATCATCCATTCTTCAGGCTGCCTGAGAAGCCAATGGGAACTTAGTGCTATTCTGGATCCTATTTTTCTCTGCACGCCACCCTCCCCTGATGTGAAGGACCCGCAAAGGAACCCTTCTCAGGAGGTACTACATAGCACGTGGGCCTGTCTGAGACTTTAGGTTAGCCCTGCAAAGGCAAGCGTGATTTTTAAAAAGTGGCCCACAGGTTCCCTATAAAGTCAATCATCATTCATTCATTGACAACTGCTGGAAAACGATTTACACAAGAAAAGAATCCACAGACTTGGGAATTACAATGCAGATCTAACTCCCAGTCCCACTATAATTCCTTGGTATGTCAGTTTCTTCTTTTAGAAATGGGGAAGACAGTGTCACCCATCTCTTCATGCTTGTGTGTAGGTCCGATTGGAAAATGCACAGCTGACACTCAGCGTTGTGTGGACACCCAGTAAGTGCACAATAAATAATGCTGTGGCTGTTCGCAACAAAGAGTTCTGTAACTTTATAGATAAGTTTTCCTTATTATTTTCAAAATGTGCATGTGGACTTTAGGACAATATGCTAGCCATAATTTCTAGTTTGAAGCTTAACTCTCAACTAGAATTATTTCCTTGTTGCCTCAACAAATTAATAAATGTCACCACTTTACAAAGAGTCTCTGGTCGATGTTAGAAGAGGTGGAAAGAATAAATCATACTGCCTGGGGTGCCACTCTGTTTCCCTCTTTCTGGCCTCCACTGGAAGACCCTCCTCAAAATATCCACAGCCTGGCTGTCCCCTTGCCCTGACAGTATACAGCTGCATTCAAGGCTGGTGCTTAGCCTGTGCTGGAGTCACTGGCATCAAAGCCACAGAGCTACAGACTTTCCCATTCTTATACTGCCAACCCCCACCCCCTGGCCTCAAAACCTGATAACCACCCTTAGCTGGATTCCAGCTATAGCCCAGGTGCTGTGAGGCCCCCTATCCCTTTACTCCCAGATCATGAGATTTTCTGTGCCAATTAATTTAGCCAAGTAGGAGATTGTACTCCTTGATAACCCTCCCTGTCCTTTCACCTTAATAGTGCTTCTGAGTACTCAAACTTACTCAAGACAGGCTAAAGTTTTCCAAATCATGAAGCAACTGTTAAATTTCAAATTTCTGGTAGGCAGAGGCCCTGTCTTGACGTCCCACACTGCCCTGCAACCCCCACCACCTGGACACCACAGTTATCTTAAAAGCACAGAGAACCGCTGTACTCGACTGAACCTGACCTTACCAACCCCAGGTAGGCAGGAGGCTTCCTCCCCAGAGAAGTGTTTGAGTGTCCCTAAATGTCTTGGTGCATCTTCTAATGCATGGCCCCAGTCACTGATGTGTCTGCACTCTTTGTAATGCCCTTTAATGACCAGGCAACTTTATGTGTTGTTGTTTTTCTAATGTGATTAAAGGTACAATGAGGTATGTGTGCAACGAGAGGCAAAGCCATTGTTCTGCATCATTAAGCTCACAGCAGCCCCCCAAAAGAAACTGTAGGCAGCTTGCCAATGGCCCTAATGAAGAGCATCTCTTTGAATTATCTCTGGATGAGGAAAGGATAAAGTCTGAGCCCTGGAATATTTGATCCTCTTTGTGCTGCTGTTACAAGGGCTTACTGAAGCCAGACACACCGGACCTTCTGGAACTGTAATTTATGGAAACCTTAATTTCTCTGCTCTAATAAGGCTTTGCATAATAAGAGCGAGAATGCAATTATTAATTCCTGCAAGTGTTTTGTGAATTCCTTTATGCTACGGTTCAGAACTCCCAAAGAATAGGAGAAAGGAGGATTTTACTTAGTTGGCACAAGGGTAATGGGTCTGAAAAGTAGTTTGAGTTTCTTGAAAATAAATCTGCATGGCTTCCTAAATTGCTGACAAAGTATATTCCAGATGGAAGTCATTTATCAGCCATTTACTGCGCAATGCTTCAACCAGAAATATTTCCACATAAATTCACCTAGTTAAAAACAAACAACAGAATCCAGGTTCCCTCTTTTGGGGGCAGTTGTATGTATGTGTGTGGGTGGGGTGGGGGTGGGGTGGCTGGGGGGATTGGGCACAAATAATACGGAATAATAAAAGACAAGTTCTCTTATTTGCCGGAGATGCAGCAGAGTCACTTTTTGTGGGGGGTCAGTGTACTTAATACATCCGCAACCATGACTGCTGAATATTTTCTGTGCATTGATGGTAAAAAACAAAACATTTTTAAAATGCAAGTTTTAAAAACTACCTTTGACTTACTACGTTGAGCTATTTCAAATATCGTGGCAAAAGTCTGTAATACAACTGCCTTGCCCAAATGACGGTGTCTGCTGTTGCACTTGTTTCATGTCTGCATGCTGGACTCACTGAGAACTCCCCAGCTCACTGAATGGGGTAACCTGGCAAATTGAGGATTACAACTCACCACATGATCACACAAGGGATGGGGGCCAGATCGCCAGTGGCGACAGCACTTTTGTGCAAGATCTCCAACACGTCTCTGAATTGCTTTGGAAAGGACACAAGTCCAGTAAAGTCCTGAGGGTGAGGTCCTCAGTGTGAAATGTATTTATTCCCAAGACTTATTAAGATGCTTTTTTTGTAAGATATGTACCCCTTGCCTACATAGAGTACCAAACTTCAAAAGGTTTGTTTCGACTCTCTCTGTGTGTCAGTGGGGAAGGCAGACAGACAAACAGACACTTTTTGTTCACCCAGGGTCATTTTACCTTTAGGTTTTGTCCAGAGAGGCAGACGACCCACTTTTCTCACGGCGTCTCTTTAAGCATAGCACCCCCTGGTGGCTTAAGCAAAAAATGACACTAAACTGATGGAGAACCAAATTCTCTTTTTAAAAGTCTGGCTCTTTAAAAAATATATTAATATGCCGTTGATTGTTATAAATCAAGAAACACACACCCTTTGTTTCTCGTTTGCTATAATGACCTTCTTCTAAAGTGCTTATCTAAAAAGAAAACCTTAGCTGGATTATGATTTTTTTTTATTATTATTACTAAGACAAATTTGAAGAATGATTTTAGGAGAAAATCCTTACCTGCCAAGGTAGGTTACCAACAGAGGTATTAAAACCTCCTAGTTGAGAATAGGACTTGAATATTTAAAAATAAAACATTTGACAAAGACTGTAACATAAATTATCTGGGTTGTATCATAAATATCCCATCTCACCTCAACTGAAATTTCATGTTGCTCACAATGACTTAGAAGATACAAGTCACCTTTTGTGAATGACAGCACCCAAGATTGAGTCACTTGCTTTTGAAGTTCTTAAAAATTTCACAGAGAGAGATATAGAAATGGCAAGTGAGAAGTACCAATTTGAATCATATGTTCTCCTACAAGAATTGCTAAAAGAACCAAGTCAGCAGAGGGCTTGAGCTGTACTGAAAAGAGTGCCTTATAACTATTTGTAAACACAGACAAAACCTTGCAAGCATTAATCATCGTCCACGTCTTCTCCAACTTGTTCAAAGGGTGCGTGACTAATCTTTGACCCTTCGAGTTCGACACTTTGGAGAGGTCAGTTGTGAAGAAGTCTTGTAACAAGACTGCTTCAAACACATCTTATGACCATCAACATCTATTTACATTTTCAAATGCAGGCACTGAAGTGCCACTGGATGGAAAATTTTCTAACAGACTTAAGAGAAAATACACAGAAAAGTCAGAAAGGCTGCCTCTTTCAGAATACAAAATATGCACAAAACCACGCACAACAATCCCCAGTACCTCTCCTAGAAGTTACACTTGGCCAGCTGGGTGCCTGTGCACTTCTACGGAATAAAATGCAGGGCGTTACCTGACAAACTTCATAGAGTAATTTGTACTGCTCCTCTTGCTTCTGCAGACTGCACAAACTGCATCCCATGTTTAGAAAAACGTCAAAGGAAGGCTTCCGTCCTTGCCAGCACCGGGGAAGAGCAGCTCCCTTACAGTGCAGGCATTGAAGGTATCCTTGGAAAGCCTCAGGTGAGTCAGGCGACTGCAACGCTTCACATTGGCACTGCTCTCAGAGGCTAGAAAACAACTCTCTTCCCTCTTCCCCGCTTCCCTTCCTCCCCTCGCAGCATGCATGCATGCACGCGCGTTCACACGCACACACATACACACAGACATACACACACACCACTCCCTCCTCTGAGCGACTCTGGCAGCTGGATTGTGGTCCAATGCACACGCTATATATACTGCTGCTCATGCATATTAATCAGCTCTCATTGACTATTCATAACAGACAATGATACAGAAGCTATAATTGCCAACTATGACAGTTGAAATTTCTCTAATTAACAAGCAAGTGCTCCAGTGGTAGGGAATAATAAAAGACACTAACAATTTTGCAAGCTATTTTCTGGCAGTTACAGATAAACATGACTGCGTTTTCAGCAAGGTCTCTCAGGATAATCCCTAATGTGTTTAGGCTAAGTAGAAATTCATTTTTAAATATATCATAAAATTTCTGATGCTATAAAATGTATTCAATGCTGCAGATAATGATGGCATATAAATGGACTTTATGGAAAGGACGTGTTTTGAATGATGTTCATATAATATTTAGTGCTCTACAAAGTTGCCGGAAAAATATTCCACATATGAATAAAATATAAAAATTTAAATTGCAGGATATATCCATGAGTATGCGAAGTAGCTAGGGGTTTTAAGGAGAGAGGCTGCCCTACAGGTGAGAAAGCAGATAATCATTCCCCAAATGCATTTTCAATTCCAAAAGCAGAAAGTTATTTGTTGAAGGGCTGCCCAGCTAACCGGGAGGAAGAGAAGCAGTCAGCTTCATGCCATCCCTCAGCTACACAGACGCTGCAGATATTTCAGAGATGATATGGCTGGGCTGATTGTCACTGGTTACCACAAATCTGTATCTCACATTCCATACCTGCCTAGACCTCTGAAGCTGTGCCCTGCGTTGTGTCAAGAAAGCAGAGAGCTGCCAGATTATAGCTGGGAGGTGAGAACAGACAACATTTAAGAATTTTGGTTCTTGCTGCCCTGCTTCTCTCCTCCCCCCTCAGCCTCTGTCCCACTGAGTAAGCCTCACAGCTTTTCTAAAAACTTTGTTTTTAAATAAATGATTGTCCCATTGACTGAACGAAATGCACAGGTAGCCTTTTCTCAACAGAAATGGTTGATGTTTAAAATTCTTACAATTGCTTCCAAGGCCTTCACCATTTCACAAAGGTTTCATTTTACAAAGGTTTAACTGTCTCCGAGGAGGACTCCCACGTCCCCTACCGAGACGTGTCATGGGGCCTGAAGAATAATGCTCCCTTTCTCAGGGAGCTGAGACACACCTGAGACATGAATAAACCAGTCCCAATAAAATCCCGCTTGGGCTGGTGGCCAGCAGATGCCTCTGGACCCATTTTTCAGACACAGAAGACAAGGCAGTGATTTGGCTTACACCAACTAACAGACCTGACCTACCGGAGGGGGACGAGCCTTCCTTCCAGGCCCTCACCTGGTATCACTGTTTGGACTGGGGCAGAAAGCTGGAGCAGAAAGCTGGAGCGTGCCACCGGGGAAAGGAAGCCACAGATGGAGCGGGGCAGCTGCAGTAACTGCCGACTTGCTTTGATGCTGTGCAGGGCCCTACTGACCCATGGGCAAGTTATTGGCACTTTGGTCTCCTAATCTCTAAATAATAGGTATGATGCTAACTATCTTGTAGAGTTTTGTTGCAATGATTTGAGAAAACAAAAGCAGCTCTAACAAAAAACAGAAGTCATGCTTCTTCACTCTCCTTGCGTCATCCCTACCCCAGAAGTGGGCAGGTTTGAGATCTAATATGGGGTAGAACAGACCAGACTCCATCAGTTAGATCTCAAACCTGTCCACTTCTGCCTGTCGCCCTTGCACACCATGGGTTGTCACCTGATGATGTCTAGAGTCTCCTGGGTGCTCTCTGCCTCCTCTCCTGCCTACCTACCAGTTACCTCCCTCCTCCAGTTCATTCCCTACACAGTTGCCAGGTTGGTCTTTGCAAAGCAGAAATAGGATGACTCCACTGTTTGCTGAAAGGCCCTCAGATCACTTCCCATCCTCTTGGATTGAAACCCAAATTCCTTACCAGCACCTACAATGCTCTGTAAAATCTTTTCTTTGTCTGTCAATGTCTTCATACTCATCATCATTAAGCCACTCTGGTGCTCACCACACTGCCAGCAAGCCATGTCCCTCCATGGGGACTCTGCAGGTGCCTCTGCTAGAACTGATCTTCCCCTTCTCCTTCCTATCAACCCCCTACCCCTATCTCTGCTCAAATGAAGACTCCTTAGAAAAGCCTTTGCCAGGTATCTTACATGAATTTACTTTGGGATCTTCCAAAGTACTGTGTTGTATCACCCTGTTCATTTCCTTTGCATCACTTTCCAAAATCAGTAATGATTCCGTTCACTTAATGCTTATGTGTTTGCTGACCGTTTCCTTGTACAAGCCTTTTGGCTTCCTGAAGGCAGGGACCGGGTCTGAATTTCTACCAGCCCAGGTTCCATACATAGTCACTGGCTGCATGAAGAGATAAAGGATGAGCTGTGCGGTCTCACCAACCCACCATTCATAGCACAAACTGGCAAGAGCCAGCAGGGAGAGGAAAACAGCGTGCTTGGGTGTCCCCACAAGGAAAAGGCTTGCAGTCACGGTTGGCTCTCCTCCCGCAAAGTTGAGGGCCTTTAAGTTATGTTTTTCGTTAAGACTCTGTGGTTTCAAAGTCGTTCTTCATCTTTCTCCTGCACATCCACAAATAAAAGTAGAAATGGGCCTAAGCTACATGATTAGGGAACTTTTCCTCATCCTTTTACTCTTTGTTAGAAAGCTTCCCAATTTCAGTAAGAAGCTGGGAGAGTTTTATTGCATATGGCACTATACTATTGAGCAGTGGCTCTTAACATTTTGGTTTCAGGAACTCTCTCACTCTTAAAAATTACTGAGAACCCCAAGGACTGTTATTTATATGGGTTATATTAAGCAAAATTTATCATATTAGAAATAATCAGAAATTTTAAAGTATTTATTCATTAATTCATTTAAAAATAGCAATAACAAACCCCTTACATAATAAGTAACATTTTTATGAAATGACTGTATTTTCCAAAACAGAAGTTTTTGAGAAGGAAAGCATAGTTTTACATTTTTCAAAAGCTCTTTAAGGTCTAGTGTAATTTAAGACAGCTGGATTTTCACATTTGCTTCTGAATTCAAACACTTGTGATAGATCGTGTAGCCTCTAGAAAACTCCACTGTACTATATGCTCATAAAGGAATGACAGTATAACATCTTAATATTTTTACAAAAATGTTTTTGACCTCACAGATCTCTGGAAACAAGTGTCCTGGACCCCCAGGGGTACCTGCGCCTCACTTTGAGAACAGTTGCCTTAAAGGGCACTTTGGTGAGCCTGGCATCTAAGAGCCTCACTGTGCAGGGTGCAGAGAAGAATGGAAAGGACACTAATACAAATTCAACTCATGGTCGGGTTTCCATTCTTGTGATTAATAAGTGTTATTTGGAATAAAAAATGCAAAACGCTCATGCACCCGTTATGCCTAAAACAAGACATACCAAAGTGATTTTTTTTTGTACTTGGAAAGTACCCTTTACTTCGGAAAATCATCTAGCACATTTAGAATGGTGTTTTATTTTCAAAGTGTTGCTTTTCTATAGTAAGAAACACACAATTTTGTAAAAAAGGAGGTTCACCTGCTTGATGATACACACCCTAGCATTTAGTAAAGCTTATCCCAGAGATAGTGTAAGGGCAAAGAAAGTCTGTCAGTGATTGCAAGTTATTTATAATAGAACTGTTTTTGAGAGAACAGCTGTCCCAGTAAAAATGAAAAAACTACTGGCCATACAAAGGCACACATTGTTTGATGAAGATGCTTAACGTCTTTTTCAAGTTAGTAATCACATCACTGGAAAGTGCCTAATAAGCTCACCAGAGCACAAGGCACTCTTCTCGGGTGCTCTGCACCATCAGACGCCTGCCTCTTCCTGCCTTCATGGAAATTAAAAATAAAGTGCAAAGAGGGGTCAGCAAGGAACACACAATGAGACAAACAGATAGACAAGGCATATACACAAAGGGCTTAAAGTACCTAGGGAATATCCCTCTAATCGTTCTTTGAACTTCCATAAGTTATCAGGGGTGCTACAGATAGTCAGCAGATGTAGACATGAATTTATATTTAATTGCTGAATATGCTACCTAATTCAAGCATATTATTTTCAGCACACAGACTGGGTTGTCTATTTGCCTGACACCTGAAATAAAACCTTTTATTGTAATGATGAGCACAGGTCTCACCACGCTATGAACTTCCACTCCAGCCATATGGACTTCTGGAAGAGTCATGTCAAAAAGAAGTGAGATGGCAGGAGTGAGGAGGAAACAGGTCCGTGTGGAGCAATGATATCCCTTTGTTAGGCACGGGCCAGTCACGGCATATATTCTTCCCCTCTCAAATCTCTCAGACCTGCCCGCTGGCTCTTCTTTCCTGGGGGTCTTTCCATCTTCCTCCTGGATCACACAGATTCACTAACTTGTTTTCTTCCCGGGTGGAACCCCACTTTCCCTTGAGTTGCTGCTGTTCACCAGGCTGGAATAGTCCTTAACAATACACACAGAGCCAATAAACCCATCCAGCTCAAGACACAGCCCAATTTCTCATGTGCATGGACCCAACTTCTCTTAGTCTGCCTAGCCCCATCTGTGTCCTCTGGCCACGCATGCTGTTTTCTGGCAGCGCTGAATGAACTGCATCAGGTTCTTTCACACCTCCACGTCTATACACAGGCCATGCCCTCTGCCTGGAACGCTCCACTCCATCGCCTTTACAGTGCCCCTTAAGTCTCATCTCCTCTGTCCCACCCTCCCCAGTGCCCTGCTGCACTTCCCAGGTGCCTCCTTATGGCACGATTCACATGGGTGGTTACTGTGTGTTTGCATCCTCTGTTCCTCCCTGGAGAGCACTCTTCCAGTGTAAGAACCAGACCTCACTCAGCGGTATATGCCCACCAACTTCCTCCTCTGATGCTCCATAAATATCTGATGAATAAATTCAGCATCAGATACATATTGAGTGCATGCTCTGCATGCACCAGGCACTTTTCTGGGCTTTGGGAGTACAGGAGTGAGAAGATGGACAACTGTGTCTGATATGAACAAAGAAGTTGGCTCTCACAAGAAGGTCAAGGCTACAGACCTGGAAGAATCGCTTTTTCTGCTTTTGGTAGGACAACTGTTCCCACAAACCCTGTATACTATTCACAGCTAGAGATCCCAAATCACAATCTGTTAAGTAAATGATTTAGTCACTTGTGAACCCTCACCCTTGTCAAGGTGACTTTTCAATAGCTTGTCTGAACCCTATTTAGTGAGTGGCCACTGGTTCTTGAACAAGGAGTAAGAGGTTGCTAGAAAGCCACAAGTAGATGAAAATTGTGTCTTTATAGCAAAGAAAAAAGCAACTTCAAAGATGTCAGAATGCACACACAAAATGTCAGACGAATTGAAAAACATATAATAGCAGCTGTGAGTGCAGTTTTTGTTTCTGAAAGGCTATGTAAGGCTAATTTTTGTATTTTTAGTAGAGGCAGGGTTTCATCATATTGGCCAGGCTGGTCTTGAACTCCTGATCTCAAATGATCCACCTACCTTGGCCTCCCAAAGTGTTGGGATTACAGGTGTCAGCCACTGCGCCCAGCCTCTTACTTGTTTTTTTAATGAAAAAATATTCTTCCTTTGCTAAATTGATTGAGTTGCTGCTGTCTTGAAAGCATTTTCTTTGGGGACCTTGAGGAACATCGTGGCTGCCTGAGACTGATGGCTCGCTGTTTCACTTAAAGTACTAATCTGGTGCAAAAGTAATTGTGGTTTTTACAATAACATGGAGAGGAGGCACACACTGAGCCCTGCTGGGAAGGGGAGCAAGGTGGGTGGCCAGGACAGCCTACTGTGTGCACACCATGACTGGCTCCAAACACCACGCATGCCAATGAGCATCAGTCTCTGAGAGTCATGCAACAGCCACAGGGACTCGGAATGGGGAGGCCAGAATACAGGCATCTGTGCCCTGGGCCACCAGCAGGAAGGAGATTTCATGGGCCTTGATGTCACAATGTACAACCCAAGCTTTCTGAGGGACTTGAGGCCTCAGGGACCCCGCTGTGAGACACCTTTACTCCTCGGAGGTCTCAGAACACACTTTCCTGTCACTGGCGACAAATGGGTGCTCCCATTTCTGCAACTAGATTTGAAATTTCAGAGGGCAGTTCCTGAGCAAGTCATCTTTGTAACCCCTGAAATGCCTAGGACAACACCCAGCCTCCAAAAGGCCCATGCTAACTGTTTGGAATGAACAAGCGTAAGTTCGCACAGTGAGTGTCTCAGGGATGGGGCAGGGAAGTGTAGTGAGTGAACTCAGCCCAGTCCCTCAGAACAACTTGCCAAGATCATGGGAAATTCACAGCCTCTTGGGAACTTGGTTTCCTCCAATTACAGTGGGGCAATCCCCCAACTAGGGGTAGGGCTCATGAAAAGAGAGAAAACCTTGAAAGGTATCAAAGCACAGTCTGTGGGTGTGCAATAAACCAGAGCAGTGACAAACCAGGGCCAGAAAGCCCTTCCAGCATGTTCTGGTGCAGGGGTCAGCACACTTTCCCTAAAAAGGACCAGACAGTAAATATTTTACACTTTGTGGGCCAAGAGGCAAAAGCAAGAAGAGTATATGGATACTTAAATAACCACCATTTAAAAATGTAAAATCCATTCTTAATTGCAAGCTGTACCAAACCAGGCTATGGGCTAGATTTGGCCTGTGGACCAAAATTTGCCAACAAAACAATCACAGGCTGAGCCAAGAAGTTTTTGACACTCAGTGATGAAACAGTCAGGGCGAAGTATTCCTCTTACCCCCAATTTACCCGGGAGGGAACTGGGGCTCAGGGAGGCAAGGCAATTTGCCCAAGAGCACACAGCCTGCAAATGGCAGAAATGAGGTCAGAATTTGTAACCCCAAAGCAAGTAAGACCTTACATCTTCATTAGCCATGCTGAGGTGGGCAAACAGGCTTTCAAAACTGGCTTCTTGGGAAATGGCAGGGGCTGGTAAAGAAAACAATCCAAGAAACACAATGTACTCATGAAGATGCCGATCAACACACAAAGTCTGTAAATTACTGGCCTGTTGAACAGGACAAGGCGTGGCTTGCTGAGACTATCTCCTTCCAGATATGAGGTTTCCTTTAAATACTTACAACCACCAAATGGCCTGATCAGAGTTCCTGCTGAGTCTGGGGGATATAATGGTCTCAATCATGGTCCATGGGTGGTGTCTTTGCCCATGTGAATGTGATCAGTGCATCACAGCCTCCATTCCAAATGGCATGGTGGGGTGGTGATGGGCATTGTGGCTCTGTGATCTGGGCCAGGTTCCTAGCCACCCTGGGGGTTCCCTGCTGGGCTCCTGGAGGATCTGCCTTAACCCTGGACATGGGGTTCCACCTGAGAGCAGGAAAAGAAATTGGAGGCCTAGAGTCCAGGCAGGAGAGATGGTAGAAACAAACGGAGATGCGTGGTGAACACTTGAGACAGAGGAGAACCGGGGAGGGCATCAGGCCAGGATTTGTAGGAATTCAGGTGGGGGCCTTTGCATGCTTCAAAGTCCTAGGTAGCTTAAGCCAGGCTTAGCTGCAAAGAGAGAGACCCTAAGGAGAGAAAAGGAGAACAAGTGATAAGATGAAGAAAGGGGAGAGATTCAGAACTGGTGCTACAGGGCACGTGAACTTGACACCAATTGTGTTATTGTGGATTCAGAGAAATGACCAGAAAAACAGGCTGGGAAAAATGTTACAAGGAAAACTGGGTGTTACAAATGCTTGAGGGAGATGTAATGGCATTAAGTTAAAACAAAAGAATTAGGTGAGTGGTCACAAACTCTATGGTGGGCTGCTGTGGCACCTTTAACATTTTACATTAGGTACTAATTAAAAAAATCAGCAGCTATCATCTGAAAATGTATAGAATTTTCACATCTTTTGAAAATTCCTAGTGTGTGGCACATATGACCTTGCATTCCTATGTGACAAAAATGAGCAGAAGCAGGGTAATGCTGTCCCTTGAGATTGGGTGTGTGGTCCCCCTGTGCCACAGCCTCTCCCAGGCCTCCTCACTGGTCACTTTCAGCTGCAGTACACTAAGGGACCTAGGTCCCTGTGGTGTTGGTTAAAAATGACAATATAAAATAGAAGAGCCTTGGTAGAAGATCATAGGCAGAGACTGCAGCCTACCTTCCTCCCTCCCTTTTCTCCTCCTTCACCTGAAGGGAGCTCTGTCTCCTCTGAGCTCACTTTAAGAGGGGGCGTGGGAATCCAGCTGCTCCCAGCCGCACCCCACCACCAGCTCAGTGGGTGTCAGTGTCATGGGTGGAAATAAAAACCTCACCTCATACCTTCCACCTATTCATTCACGCCTCCTTACTGATCGCCTACTATGAGCCAGACACTTGTTCAGTGGTAAACAAAACACACGAAAACCCCCTACCCTCCTGAAGCTGCTGTCTGCATCTGACCTGCAGCCACCCCAGGAGGACAGCTGCTCTAAGTTTGCAGACGGCTTCCCAGCTGCCAAACTCCAACCATCCCCACGTCTCTGGAGTCCCTGTGCTGGGTGACTTTCCACATGGGGTTTTCCCACTTCCATATTTGTGCATTCCAAACTTCCAGCTGCAGGGAACCACCATGATTTTCTAATTTTTGTATTTTTTTTAGTAGAGATGGGGTTTCACCATATTGGCCAGGCTAATCTCGAACTGCTGACCTCGGAATCCGCCCATCTCGGCCTCCCAAAGTGCTGGGATCATAGGCGTGAGCCACTGAGCTGATCCAGCTTTTTCTTTAAAGATGCTCACATGGTTTTACTTAAAGTATTTTTGAAATAAAATCTAATCCCTACTGTAAATGGAAAATCAGCATAATTTGCAAAGTATTAAAAATGACTATAAAAATAATCACATGAATTTCAAAATTAAAAAGGGCTCATCTTTATGCCACATAATTCTGATATTCCACCATATGTAACATGGTTGGAACAAACACCCAACTGGCACTGAATTTCAGTCTCACTGTGACCTTTCCTACATCTGTCTCATCAGCCTTTTCTATCTGTCTCCTGCTACCTGCCCCCGGCAACCCCCCTGCCTCCGAAGCTTAGGTCTGCTTTCTGACCGACATCGCTAATCCTTTCACTCCATGATGCTGTTATTGACCGCATTAGCCCTACCTGGAATATCTTCCACACATACCTTTGTGCTAGTTGAGATATGAGCTCCATCCTTCCAATCCCATACATATTAAAGCCCACCCCAATTTTCCCATCAGAATTGATCTCTAGCTCCCAGGTAATCTGCCAGAGTATTTGCTGCTGTCTGCACTGTGCCAGTTTCTTGAGGGCATGTCCATCTGTCCTCCCACTCATTTCATTTAAGTAGACAAATGTTAAGTACCTAGGACAGAATGGTGACTGTAACCAGCCTCTTCTTTCTAAGAGGAAAGCGACAAGTTCCTGAAGACAAAAACCCCACCATGGTTTATGACCAATAATAGCTTCATTACCGTGATTAATCAACAAGCAAGTGCTTATTGAGCATCTGTGCTACACATCGTCCCAGCTCAGGGAGTACAGAAAAACTATAAAACCTGTCTCTACACTCCAGCAGCTTATGACGTCTCCTGGGAAACAGGACTAAACCGTAAAGGGGGAGAGGAGAAGTCAGCTGTAGAGGGCGGAGGTAGTGGCGCAGCGAGGAAGGTTTCTCCCGATAACCCCCATCGGGTAACTACAACACGGCCCTTGGGATCCTGCTTTTTGGTTTGCTGTGGATACTACAGCCTTTGTGGAAAAGGCACAATCTGAGCTGGGTGTTGCAAGATGGAGGGAATACAGACGTAGTTAAAAACAAGCCAGGCTGGAGCCACACGTGAGGAAACGCAGAAAGGGGAACTCTTTGACTAGAGATGAAGCAGGTACATGAGCCGTGGTGCCTAGGGAAGGTGAGTCCATATGAATGGTGGTCTTGAAGGCAAATGAATGATGGGATGGAAATGATTTCTGGCAAAGAGGCCTGTGACTGGCATGTAGGCTGAAGTGAAGCAGGAAGCTATGAAATGACAAGAGGGGGACACTAGGGCAGAGAGGGAGAGCCTAAATCTGAATTCAGAACTGGAAATCTCCATTGCCAAATTACATTGTATCTTCTTTGGTGGATGTCAGGTTGAACGCCAGCCAGAAGTGGATCTGGGAAACACAGCTGTTCGTTTTCATTCTTGGCCAGACTCTAGGATTCAGGACACGCCCTTGTGTAGATGGTCCTTTCCAACAGCCAGTAATTGAGTCATAGGCGAGTTGGCTGTTCGTGTCTGAAAGAATGTGGAGGCTAAGAGAAGCATGAGTTGGATGGATAACTTGCGCACTAAAGGGAAGCCAGTTTAATATCTTCAAGTCACCCAGAAGATAAAACAAGTAGTTGCAAGAAAGATACTTGAGGAAAAAAAAAACCTTGCAAAGTGAGGCTTCATAATTCACTCGTACCTATAAGGTTCATGTGCTATCAAGTCTGAAATTACTTATCAAGCTCCTATCCTGGATTTACTTTCTATATAAAACAGCACTTCAGAGAATAAGTAAGTAAACACCATTATGACCAATGGTTCGTTCTAAGAGAAAAATGCTTCCACAAATGGCAATACTAATTTTTTAACATTCTCTGGGAAAATATAACAACTCGATAGACTTGAAAGCCGGGTAAGAACTACTGATGTTGTACTTAATCTTTAAAACTGATGTGTCTGTGTCCAAAAGCTAATAAAGTTCCTTCTCCTATAAATGGTGGGAAGGAAAACACTAGATCACAGGCAACACATGCTTAGGATTCTGATCTGATGGCCAGAGCCCAGGGGCAGGGAAAATTGAAGTGATTTAAAATAGTCCCTGATAGGATATATCTGATATTAGTGGGCTTGCTGAAGCGAAACAGTAATATCAGAGAGATACAAAGGTGTAAAACCCATTAATGTGCGTTCAAATGTTTTGATGCCTTGACCCCAACATCTTTCAGGTGATTTGTCCCTGGGGGTAGGCACAAGTGTGCTGGGTGATATCAACTAGAAAGCTGATAAGTGTGTGCTCTGAAACCACAATTTATTTTTTGGAATGAAAGGGGGAACATTAACAGCTTATTTCATTTTACACCTTTCACTGCAGAGGGGTCTCCGTCAGCACTCTGAGTTCTGCCCACCCTCTCTTTGAGTCCATCTACCATGACCTACCTTGGGGTGAGGCATTTTATTTCAGGAAAAGGAATAATACACAGTTACATGGACCGTAAGTGTTTCTTCAAAGCTTTGCTTGGCCAAGCCATGCCACTATCCCACCACACTAGCTAATCACCAATCACACTGTGTGCTCTACACACCAATACTATTCCATTATTTGGATTTCATGGACTGGTAAAATTAAAGGGGAAGAATGCTGAGGACTAACAGAGTAGCCAAATACATATTTGTATTATAAGGACCTTTAAAAACTTCATTTGTTAGTACCTTAATTGGAAAACAAAAGCTGAAGAAATTATCAGACATAATCTCAGGAGTTTTAAAACAGAGTAAGTTTAAATTTACAAAATACTCACTACACTTTCTTATCTGCCTGACTCTCTGTACGAGGATTCGGTTGCTGGCAGGGACAGTCAACGACATGTCCCAGGGAAGCTGGGGAAGAACGTGGATGCAAAGCAGACTGCTTCTGGCGACGTGAACCTTCCCTTACCATAAGAAGAAGGGTAACCAGAGTGCACAGAAGAATGGAGAATTGAGCACCTTTTCTGCTCAGTTCCATCTTTAAAATACCGAATCATACTGAATCGAGCAAGCAGGTTTTCATGTCTTACCCTCATGACCTGTGCATTCTGTTGAGCTCAACAGTGCCAGGTGAGCTGACTCCTAGCTCCTGCCTTCTCCTACTTCCCAGCTTGCTCCAGCCCTCTAGTGATAGTCAGACAATGATATGGAAGGATTCCTGACTAATTCAGACAGATGTGAGCAGAACCTTCCCCTGCTGCTTGCCGACCTCTTGAATGAATATATATATATATATATATATTTGCATTTTTCATAGTGGAGAAACAAACTTTGTGCCCCTCCTTAAAATGCAAATCCTTGCTCTGCCTTCCCTTCGGTTGCACTGCTCCTCTTAGTCTATGCAGGAGATCAAGGCGTCACACCCTCGGGCTCAGGCTTTCCCAGACCTCCGTCCCTCCTACCCGTGCTGTCTGTCCTAGCCTCCTGCTGCCTGTCTCCTCCCTCTCCAGGCCAACAGAGGTTTCTCAAGACATTCAGAAGACTCCCAAATCTGCCACTCTCCACTCTTCTCTCTCCGTTTGCTGCCACAGTCCTCAATAAAGCAGTCTACATTTAGCTTCTCTTCTTTCTCATCTCCACCCGTGCTCTTTGGTTTGCCCTCCGTAACCCTTCCTCCATAGCCAAACACAACTACTACATCATAACCTCCCAATTGCTGCAACCAAGAGCTTGTTGTAAGTCCTCCATTCAAACTATCTAAATAGGAGGACATAGAGGTCCATAGACCAAGCTTTACCTTCACGAACTTTAGAGATAATTCAGTTGCAGTCCAAAAAGACTACTTAGTGGCAGGCAGAACTGAGATGTGGCCCCAGCCTTCTGGTCACCATGTTGATGTTCTTTGCCCTAAAAACCACCACCTGCCTTGATTTTCTCTGTAACATCTAATCCTGTGGACCACACACTCCTTCTTAACTCTTCCCTAGTCCTCTCATAGTATACATTCCTGATCTACACGGATCCCTCTGGTAATGCCTGCTAGCTCCTTTTCCTCTTGCCTTCTACATAAATGTCCATATGCCCTAAATGTCATAGCTTTCCCAATAGTAAGCATCATACCTAGCATACACATTTCCTTCTTCCCACCTCTCTTCTGTCTCTATATACCAGTGGGAGTTCAACCTATCAGAAATGCCCTTTGACAACCAAAAACATCCTTCTCTTTCATCACTTGTACCCAAGCACCTACTGTGTGAGATTTAGCACAGGAGGGGAAACTGGGATCAGACTGCCTAATTTCAAATCCAAGCTCAGCCTCTTTAGCATATGCCATTGTGACCTGGCAAGATTCTTCCCAAGTCTTCATCTTCTCCAACCGCCTAGGATTGTTATGAAGACCAATGAGAAATTACTCATACGCAGTTACTCGGTGAAGTGGCTGGCTTGAAGCATTAATGGTAAATGCTCAGTAGATTTTAGTTTTCTTTCTTTTTAATTTTCACTTTTAATGTTTGCTAGAGATGACGCTGAATCCTAGTTCCATCCCTTGTATAGCTCAGTGTCTTATGTAATTAAACTTTAGATGTGTCAAAGCAGCTGTCTGCAGAGTAGATGGGGAGAAAGGAGTGAAGAGTTAATTCTATTTAGGACATCAGAAAAACTTTCATTTGAAGAGCTAAACACTGATCTGAATCTTTTTCCTCACTAGGGACTAAGCTCCTATACAGACCACACGTAAACTTCGTTTAAAAAGAAGCTTCACAAGTGAGCAGTATCATGGCAAGAAAAAAACATTTAGAACAGAATTAGTCAGACTTTGGGGTGCATCTAGCTACTAGAGTGGGCAAGAAACAAAGGCCAGAATAATTTGTGGCTACCCCTGAGGATGTTCACAGTATGTGACACCTCAAGCCAGAGAAGCCATGGAAACATCTGATGTGATACATCTGTACCTGCGGCACAAAAGTCAGGACAGGCATCTTTTATATTTAAAACCAATCACCGTGGCTAGCACAACTCAGTTTCTCATGCTACCAAGAACCTTCTACTTCTCACTGCAATGTGGTGTGTGGCATGGTTGGAGTCACAGGCTGATTTTCATGAGCCTTTGAACCTCTGATTCTTATATGTATCTTCGAGTTTCATTTTAAGCCTGGTCTTTGCAGAGACAGGGGAAGAAATCACAGATAATTAAAGCATAAAATATTCTCATTTCATGATGGGGCTAACAAGTAAAACTACAAGTAATGATGTAATCCAACTTGTCAAAAAGGAAAATGAAAAGAGGCGACAGAAGGCAGGACAGAGCCTTGGGACCCAGCGTGCCATGTCATCTTCTAATTAACTAACTGATCCTTTAAACTGTCAAACTCGGCGAGGAACTCCATGGCCTGGCGTCTGATTAATATTCGTATTTGGGCATTGGATGCTCTGATTTAGGTCCCAGTGGCTGTAGTTAAACATCAGTCTTTAAAAAAAAAGAGAGAGGGAAATAAAAACCTGCCTGGTGAACCAAAGTCTCCAGGTTTTACATTCATAGGGAAATGAGGGAAGGCCACCCTGAGGTCCATAATCCACAGTGCAAGCAAATCCTCCATGGATGCATATTGATTTCTGAATCATGATGAGGACTTGTATATTGAAAAAATAATTATTTTGCTTCTTTCTACTGGCAGCCACATTGTTAATCATACCCCGTGCCTCAGTGTTAAATAAGCGAACAACGAGTGTAAAATTACATAGCATTCGGTAATATAATCAAGCTTTTAATTTCAAACAAAAATAACTGAATATGTAATTTAATCAAAACAGGCTAGAATCCATCACTCAGTTAAACTGGAATAAGTGGCAACCTGGACTTTAATTCTTACGGCACAGGCTGCAAAAGAATATACTGCCTCCCTTACATGGACTTCTCAACTAAAAAATGCTTCAGTCTGGGGTGTAAGAAAAGCCTATTCTAACTGCATGCTTTATGTGGACGAGGCAATTGACCTAAAAAACCCAAACCAGCACTCCCAGAGTCTCAGTCTGATTCACACTCCCAACCACCAACAGCTGGGCAGGACACGCCACAGGTACCCCCTCTGGAGAATGAAGATGAGAAGGCTCCTTAGGAGGCACTGGCTGGACTGTGCCCTTTCTTTCTCAGTTCATTTTTTATTAAAGACCTCTGAAGGAAGAAAATAAGTCAGCCCAATTCCACTGCAAGTTCTAAGAGCATTGGTTTTTCAGAAAACGTTTCCTAAGATATTTTTATATTTAATGTGAGAGAGACTTCCCTCTCACAGTGCCAGTCCATTCTGCATTACTGTGTCCTATATTGACATGCCACCGATGCCATAAACCTTCTCACTAGCAATTCTTCCTTACCCTATAGAGCGTACTAAACATTCTCAAGCCCTTGATAAACATACTACTTAGCTGTTTTCCAACTTATATTTAAAAATGGGTGACATTGCTCACTGGCATTATAATCGATACACACACAAAATACACATCGTGTGGAAGAGCTAGGCTTAGGCTGATCAATGCAGCCAATAGATATCAAGGCCTATCATGTAATCAGACACATTAATAAGTCACAATTCATTTCCTTTTTGGCAGGGAGGACATGCTATACATCTAATCAGTACATTTTTAATGAAGGAATAGCCCACTTGTAATACATACATGCATACATTCCAATTGGCTTGTGGGATTTTCCAAACTGAGCAGAAAAATGTGGTCAAACTGGTTTAGGGTACAAGTTTAAATTCCAAAAGGCATTTCTGCATTTCTGCTAACTAGAATAGGAGAAGGAGGAAAAGCATCCAACAGCACCAATACTCTCTGTGTCGCACCTGCTTTTGAAAGATCAGGACTGAAAAGGCAGAGGAGAGACTGGCTGGTACTGCCTCTCAGGAGCCTTAATTCTTTCCACCCCTCTGGATAAGATTTTCAGAAGCAACAATCAAAAAAGTTCTTCCCCTGATAATTATTCTAGGATGATTTGGAACATTTCTCATGCTCTTAAAAAAAAAAAAAAAAGCTGGCACATTTCAAATTTCACCCACGCCCACCTCTACTCGGAGTTCAGGCCATTGGGGAAACCTACCGTCAACACCAATCCTGTAAACTCCAAGTCAGGAGGAATCCAATAGGAAGGCAGAAACAATCTTGACATCTCACTTCAGAAGACAGTATCAGTGCACTGCTTGCCAGATGACATCCTATGCTGTGTTCCTTGGAGCTGCAAATACTTCTTCCGGGTGGGGAGCAGGCTCCTGGGACACCGAAACTGGCTCAAATCCACAGGCAATAAAATAATTAATGGTGTCTTTCAGGGCAAGCGCAGTAAAAAAAAATAATTGCTCTCAAATTTTTACTGCTAATGAATGACTGGTACAGTCAATATTTGGGTTGTTGGGAGTAGATGTGTGACTCCATGCATTAGAGGATGGGGAGGAAAGTCTTTTGGATGCAAATATCCAAACCAGTCTATCAGCTCAGTTAATAACTCTGACCTGCCAGACCACAAGTGCTGAATATGTTGACTTTAAATGTCTACAGGGAACATATGTCATGGATCAGAGAACACACTGATTAGTCCAACAGAGACCAAAGTCTGTCACTTTGGTCATGGTGCAAAGATGTGCCAAACAGAGTCACTAAAGAGAGTAAATAAACGGGAGGAAAATACCAAAGCAAAGATGGTTTGAGAGACGGGCTGAGCTGCCACCTACCTGGCTAAATGCTCCTGTATTAGGTAAAATATTATTTCCTGCCCCAGCACATCTGCCCACTGTGTTAAAACACTGCTTCCCCTTTCTTAAAATAACTACCAGCTTGCTGATGCTAGGTAAGTTTCACTCATGTCATAATCATTTACTATCACATATTAGGTCATCAGCTTTCTGCCTATTGAATCCCACAGACGCTTTAGCTTCTCATCACACACACACAGCCTTATAAACACAGATTTAAAGATGACTGTGTTCATGTTGTTTATTGGGAAGTCAGTTTTCTTAAGGAACAGGAATCCCTCACTGGTATGAACTGTGAACGCCAAACAGAATTGAATCTTCACTAGTGTAGGTAAGCAATAACCTGCCATGTCTTTATGGGCTAGTTAGCTCAGCTGGTTAGACCATGGATACAGCTCAGGGCACAGCAATAAGTCTGATTCCCATGCGAAGAGGACAAATGACCTCCTGGCTACAGACTGCCTCCTTTATCTCCAGCCATCATTCCACGAATATACACTCTTAGGGTGGAATGTGGGGCTACACAAGTCAAAACAAAGACACTGTCAAGGTGGTAGTTTAGTAGCAGGGTCTCAAGTAGGGGTCTCTAAATCCATTTATTTTCTCACTAAAGAGAGTAAATAAATGGATTTAGACTTGGGCCACAAAACACATGGCATTTCTCTGCCACCAACATGATAATTATTTGTTATTTTCTCCAAAAAACCACAAGAGAAACCACAAGGTGCCACAGAGAATTCCCCAGAACCGGTATGGAAATACACTTTTTCACTTTGCAAAGGTAATTCCATTTAAATTTGTTTCTCTCTATTATTTCACTGAAGAAAGAAGCACGTGCTGGGAACAAGGATGTATGGCCAACTCAGTTCTGGCTGGGCGAGGCACGATCATCTCATCTGCCATCCTAACTGGTGGTATTATTCAGGCATTGATTGAAAACTTGGAATTCTAAAGCATATGCATTTCCTTTCAGATCTTTTTGTGGGGCACCAGATTTTACTTGGTTTTAAGTTGTGAGTTAACTCTGATGCTATCTCCCAAACCATGCTAACACTTCGCTTGGTGGTTACGGTTGAATAATTTTATAAGATATTCTTGAGGCAATGACTAGTGCCAACAAAGCAAGCTTTCCAAGGAAATTCTCTAACGCCCACTCCCTCCCCCAGTGTTTGTGTGTGTGTGTGTGTGTGTGTGTGTGTGTGTGTCTGTGTGTGTCTGTGCAGTTGTCTTTAACTTGCTCTTCTGCATAATTTATTGGGCAGCTGTCAAACACGCATGTTCTCTTGTCTCATAGCTGACATCTGTACAGTGATAAATGGCGTAGGAAATGGACTACGAGCAAACTGACACTCTGCCACTGAATATATGGAAGAAAAGAAGTACAATGGCAAGAGAAACAGGTGGGAGAAAGTATGTCACTTTTCCTTTCCAGCATGCAGGCTACAAAGACCTTGCTGCTAATTCCTAACAGTATATAGAAATGGCCTTACTTTCCAGAGACACTTGTTTTACTCTATGGCTGTTATGCTTTCTTTAAAAAAAGCACAATAATTTTGATACATAGATAAATGAAGTCTTTCCTTTATGCTTTAAGTACATATACATTTACATATAACTGTATATAATCTATAATGATTTTATAAAGTCAGCAATGTTGATACTGTAATGCAAAACACAGTCTGAAAAACTCTTCAATTTCTCCAAAGAGAATGCTTAATTCTGTAAGTGGGCCAAATACTGCAATTCTGAAAACCTCACACACACAGACAACTGATCTCCGTGTTAAGCCACAAAGCATTGTTACTAAGCTCACATACTCATTCTTTTTGATCTCTTTCCATTTCCTGCATTGTATTCAGTGCCTCTCATCCTTGTCCAACATCAACAGGTCATTGCAGAGGGGTCACTGTTGGCCAATATAAATAACCATTATAAAACCTCTAGCATGTTTTAAATCAACAACCAAAGTGGCCTACACTGTTTAAAGTATAAATTGCAAATATTTTCACGGCAGAGAGTAGGCCAGGCCTGTGAAAAGTACAGGTAAAAATTATAGCTAAATAGTCAGATCACAGCAAGCTATTCTAGCACAAGTTTCCTCATTTTAAGACCAGCTTAAAAACAAGTATAGATGATGGTATCCCCTGAGCAGAAGAGGAGGCCTGGGCTTCCTACCCCAGGCACATATGTTTCACAGGAGTTTCCCACACATGGCAGAAATTACCACCATCTGTATAAACCCAAAGAATCTCTGAAAAGCCTACAAAAGTCAGAGAACCAGACAGTATAGAGAAACTTGGAGTAGGGAGAGGAAGTGGCCTAGCACCTGCAGCCACCTCTTTCTCTTCCCTCACCAAAAGCCATCAGCGATGACACCCCAACCCCCACCTGAGCAGGGTGAGGCACTGCAACATCAATGTATCTCCAGACCACTCTCCTTTGGAAGAAGTAAGGGAAAGGGGGCTGATTTGAGTAGTCCAAGAGTTCCTGATACCTGGCTTTGGGAAGGACAACACGTAGCCTATCCTGACTTCAGATTTACTCTTGTGTGCTTTGGCTGGGTTGTTATTGGAAGTAATCTGCATCATCTAAGAATACAGTCCTTGAGCTGGGTGGAGTAGTATCTGTAAATGCTAAGAGTGACAGGACCAAAGAGGCCAAGAATAATATTGACCATTAATTTACATTTACTTCCATGGTAGGATGGCCAGAATTATGGTACTGATTGAGAATAAGGAGGTTCTCAAAAGCATGAAAAGTGTGGCATTATTTTAAAAGTAACTAAATAGATTTTTTAAAAGCATGCATAAATAAATGAATATAAAACACCCAGAGGACATATACTCAAATATCATGTCTGTGTATTGGGATATTACCCATTTTTAAATTTCTTAATTGTTGGTTTTTTAAATTGCTGTCTTGGTGGGATTATCATCTCTAGGAAATGTCTTAATTTTCTTCTCTCTCTTTATTAATTTCTCCTTGAGTTCTATTCAATTATGCCCCTCTTATTTCAAACTATTTGTTTACAAGTATACTATTTCCTGGTGTATGGAACCCTCATCATTTGAAAGTTGCCCTCCCAGTTTTCACAATAAGTCTTTATATCAGGAAAAGCAGCTGTTCTTTTTTTGGAAAAAAAATCACCATGAGTAATGACCAAAGACTATTTTCAGATCAACATCATAATCATCCATTTGATTTAAGTGCCATGTATTATTTCATTTAGTCCTTACAGTGACTTTACGAGGTAAGAATTCTTGCCAACAATATTATTTTCAGTTTGTAGACAAGAAAGGTGGGGTCTAGAAGGTTAGGTAACCTAACCTTCTCAGGATGACACAGTAACTAACAGAACCAGAATAAACCTCAGTTGACTCAGCTACAGAGCTTATGGTCTTCATGACTACATGATGCTGAGCTGACATTAAGAAATGGCTATGTTCCGACTCCACACTTGTGAAAAAGACATATCAGATCCGGGAAGTCAAGACATTGGCCACTACATGCTACTGATAGAAATCTACTTTTTTAGCCTGCAGAGACTCTCAGCAGCAAGGCATATATGATTTCTGAACTTCTATTTTTTTCCGTACCTGCAAAACAGATATTATAATAAATCTTGTTCGAAGGATGAACAACCTTTATTTATCTCCAAAATCCTCTGAAAGGGTGGGATGTAATATGCTAGTTGAAATAATAATAGATTGTTTTTCTCTAGCATGGAGCAAATAAAAGCATAAAACTGCATTTAGGTTTTTCAAATACAGACTTGGACAAGTCAAAAGGCACATTTTCTTCACTTTCCTTACCAGACCAACTGTCCTCTTCTGACCCCCTGCTAATTTTCCTGATGATGTTTGAACAGAACATGCTGATTTGGGTAATTCCATGTCCATGCACAAAAATAATTGATGACATCAGCATAGTTATGGGAATTAGACTTATTAGTTAATTACAGAACCAGCAGAGGGAGCACAAACCCTGCATAAATAATAACTGTTTCTTCTGTGTATCTCATAAAATAGTGGTAATAGTGGAAAGAAGAAGAAATATATTTAAAAAGTAAATTGTTAGTATCAGAAAATGGGCTTTGCTTTCTTGGAATGATGTTAAGGCAGAAATCTAATACATTCCTCATATGGTCTACGTATAAATGTTGACTTCTTAGGTAATGAAGAAAAATGTGTTGTGTTGTGTTGTGTTGTGGTGTGTGTATGCACGCACACGTGCACTTCTCCTTGTTCTCATCGCGAAACCCTCCCCTCTGTGGAATAATTAAGGTCAGATGGTGAGACTTGCCTGGAGTTGGCAAATACTTATTATATCTGACCCTGATATCACAGGAACTTTCATTTTAGTTTTGCTCATCCTAAACAAAGTCCCAAGTGAGCCAATCTTATTCTTCTAAGAGGCAATCAAGATTTACATTTATGGTTGAATAAAGATTTGACAGAAGTAAAACAAAATAATGTCTATTGCTACAAAGAAAGAAAAAATAAAATTATTCTTTTTTAAAAATACTATCTGCCTTAAGTCCTGCTAACATTTTAAATACTCATCATCTCCAGATTTGAATCCAGATAATGTTCACAGTTTTTCCCCTGAAGAATAAATGACTTGATAGGACAGTACACAGATATATTTCTCCCATCAAAATAACACTCTCATGTATAAATGGGAGTTAAGATAAAAGGCATCTATTTATTCATCCATTGATGGGTAAAGCAAGACACATAGGTCTGAAAAGTTTTGTTTGCTAGACCAACATTCAAGACTAGGCCAAATGTTAAAGGCAGCTATAATCATACCACAGGCATCAATATTGCTCAGCATGATATAAAATTTAGCCAGAGAGATAAATAATATTATAAAGAACTTGATTTCTATACTATGAATTTCTTCTGTTGATTTTTGAGAGGATCTCTCCATAAATGGAGTAGGGGGGAAAATCCTGGTACTTAATAGACATTACCATTTAAAATGTATGTATCCTGTTGGTATGTTAAAACAAAATGCTTACTTTGAAAAAGTAATAGGAATGGACTCATGGCAGGGAGAAAGAAATTTCTACCTCAGCTCATTCATATATATATATATATATATATATATATATATATATATATATATATTTTGAGACTGAGTCTCACTCTGTCACCCAGGGTGGAATGCAGTGGCACAATCTCAGCTCACTGCAACCTCTGCCTCCCGGGTTCAAGTGATTCTCCTGCCTCAGCCTCCCAAGTATCTGGGACTACAGGTGTCCACCACCACGCCAAGCTAATTTTTGTATTTTTGGTAGAGATGAGGTTTCACCATGTTGACCAGGCTGGTTTTGAACTCCTGACCTCAGGTGATCCACCCGCCTCGGCCTCCCAAAGTGCTGGGATTACAGGTGTGAGCCAACATCACCAGCCAAGTGTACCATCACTTAAGTGCACCATCAAGGCTCTGGAGTAGAGAAACAGTGTTTGTGAAAAATGTTATGTTGAGTGGAGAATGGCCCCAGTATGGGTTTGTTGGGTTCCAGAGAGAACGGACTCTGGGACATTGACAGCCATACTCCTAGGGTGCATGCTCTTCCATGTGACCCCAGCTTCCCTTACCTCTTCCTCCATATCTGGCCTGGTCCTGTTTCTCATCACTTTGCAAACCCACTACTTGCCACCACAGGGACGTCACTGTAGTCTAAATGTCTGTGTCTCTCCAAAATTTGTATTTTGAAACCTAATCACCAATGTAATGGTGTTAGGAGGTGGGGCTTTTGGCAGGTAATTCTGAGACCTCACGCATGCCATGAGTGCCCTTCTAAGAGGGTCCAGAGAGCACCCTTGCCCTTCCCACCATGTGAGGATGAAGCAAGAAGGTACCATCAAGAAAACACGAAATGGGTCCTCACTAGACACCAAATCTACCGACATCCTGATCATGGAATTCCCAGCCTACAGAACTGCAAGAAATAAAATTATATTGTTTATAAGCCACCTATTTTATGGTACGTTGTTACAACAGCCTGACCAGATGGAAACAGACATGCAACAGCAGAGGCAGCAGCAGTTCTACCAAACTGGAGAGGCAGGCACACAACATTCAGAGACCGAGGGTCTGGTTACCAATGAGGGAAAATGTGGTCTGTCCTTACTTTTTATTCTTTCTCTCCCTTGAAGGACTCTGAGCACAGTGGACCCTCCGAATCTGGCCTTTGTCAATGGGTTACAGCTTAGCTTGGGTTTCTTCATCCACGCAGTGGAAAAACAGGAGGCAACAGAGTGGTCTTCATGAATGGATTCTGCTCGGTGCACAGTAGATGCCTGTAACAGCTGTTAACTGACCACTCCCAAGTCTGATGCCAGTACCTCTCTTTCAGAGACTTGGCTGGCTCTAAATACTGGTTTCTTCTATTGCTGAAGACAGCCAAGGGACTTTATCTTACAGGGTCAGGTAAACTCCCTGTGGATATATCCGATGCCTTAATGAGATGTTTTTAAATAGTTTTTCTTTCCCATTTAAAGTAATTTTCTCCAACTTTTATGCTTATTTGGAGTTTTCATGACAAATGAGCATTTATTGAATACCTATTACATACTAGGTGCGGTGCTAGGAAACTGACCTGCATGATCTCAAAGCATGCATTTGGAGCATCTCATACATTTTGAGTTGTATTAGTCTGTTCTCACACTGCTATGAAGAAATACCCAAGACTGGGTAATTTATAAAGAAAAGAAGTTTAATTGACTCATGGTTTGGCATGGCTGGGGAGGCCTCAGGAAACTGACAGTCATGGTGGAAGGTGCCTCTTCACAGGGCGGCAGAAGGGAGAATAAGTGCCAGCAGGGGAAAATGCCAGATGTTTATAAAACCATCAGATCTCCTGAGAACTCACTATCACAAGAACAGTATGAGGGAAACCACGCCCATAGAAATTCAATCATCTCACACCAGGTCCCTCCCATAACAGGCGGGGATTATAATTCAAGATGGGATTTCGGTGGGGACACAGCCAAATCATATCATGAATTAAGTACTTGTAAATTTTATTTTCTTGCATTTCTAACTTTTATTTTAGGTTCAGGAGTACATGTGCAGGTTTGTTTTATAGGTAAACTCATGTCATGGGGGTATACAGATTATTTCCCCACTCCGGTATTAAGCCCACTATCCACTAGTTATTTTTTCTGCTCCTTTCCCTCCTTTATCCTCTAGCTCAAGTAGGCTCCAGTATCTGTTATTCCCTTCTTTGTGTCCATGAGTTCTCAACACTTAGTTCGCACTTATAAGTGACAACATGTGGTATTTTTTTTGTTGTTGTTCCTGCATTAGCTTGCTAAGAATAATGCCCCCAAAGTCCATCCATGCTCCTGCAAAAGACATGGTCTTGTTCTTTTTATGGCTGCATAGTATTCCATGGTGTATATGTACCACATTTTCTTTATCCAATCTGTCACCGATGGGCATTTCGGTTGATTCCATGTCTTTGTTATTGTGAACAGATGGTGAACCTGAGACTCAGAGCAGTTAAGATCTTGCCCAGGTCACCCAGCTAATAAATACGTGGCAGGCAGGAGTCACATCCAGATGTCTGCTTGTGGAAGTCCAGGCATGCCTTTCCACTAGAGCTCACCGCACTTCCCCTTCCAAGTGAAAAATGTAGATAACAATGTTCATAGAAGACGGTAGAATCTATTATTGCTAGAATTCTCATATATACATCATGGGAGCTTTTAAAAGAATTTATTGAGATAAAACATACATATATAATGTGCCATCTTTACCATTTTCAAGTATACAATACCGTGATAATAAATACATTCACATTCTTTTTTGTGGTGGTTGTTCTAAGCAACTAAAAGTTTGTTGATTTAGCAAATTATTATAATAGCAAAAAAAAAAAAAGTCTGAGTAATAGAATCATCTTACTGAAAAAAAAACAACAATAGGTGAGAGTGCGATGATGGGGCAAATCCTTGGCCTATGCTGACATTCTCTCCATTGATCCTTACTGCCTGCATTATGACTTGTGAGCTTTATTCTCCATCATGATGGCTGAAGGTCACTACAGACCCATTTAGCAAGCCCAGTGGCCCCTCACCTGTTGGGAGTCATTAAATCAAAGTAAACATGACCCACAATCTTCAGCCTCAAATCCTGATTCATCTGGACCATCCATTGGAAACGATAGGCTTCTTACAAAATAAGAAATTTAAAAATTCTCCACAGGTAGCATGTCAGGTATCTGGCAAATGTGGCCTCGCCATTTTCTTTCTTTATGATACTACATTTTCTAAATGCAAAGTTACAGCACTGAGTATAGTATGAAGGCACTCTTAGTAAGAGTTCTTAAGTAAGAAGTTGATCGACGAACAAAGAAACAAATTAATAATACTTATTTTCATCCAGTAAATGAATTTAGCACAGCCTTTTCTATGACTAGGCAGAAACACAGAGATTCATTTTGTTTTGTTTTTTTTTGAGACGGAGTTTCACTCTTTCACCCAGGCTAAAGTGCAGTAGCATAATCTTGGCTCACTGCAACCTTTACCTCCCAGGTTCGTGCAATTCTCCTGCCTTGGCCTCCTGAGTAGCTGGGATTACAGGCCCATACCACCAGGCCTGGCTAATTTTTGTATTTTTAGTAGAGATGGTGTTTCACCATGTTGGTCAGGTTGGTCTCCAACTCTTGACCTCAGGTGACCTACCCACCTCAGCCTCCCAAAATGCTGGGATTACAGGTGTGAACCACCGCACCCAGCTGAGATTTATTTTATATTTGCTGTTACTTATTATAGGGTGTGTGGGTTTATCTGAGAATGAATCAATCAACAGAGACCAGCACTGTTTCTCATTTTATCATGTTAGGAAGTGGCTGAAAATCTAAACCCTATCATTTGTTTCAGTGAAAAGAGCTATGCCTGAAAAGAATTAACCATTAGTCAGGCTTATGCTACATGTATATGTTTTTATTTTTAGCATTTTGCAGCATTCATAGTCAATTTTGCAGATAATTCAGGAAGCCATATTAACATGGAAGAGGCAGCAGGAGTTTGGAGACCAAAGAAGTCTCCAAAGAAATCATTTGGACACTTCTCCCATTTAGTTAAATAAACACTAGAGAGATCTGTTAGTGGAACCCATCTCATGAATGGATTAGGCAATGATCACCGCAAATGCGTGTATGTTTAAAATGGGCAGTCGGCTTCATTCATCTATTGAGACATATCATCTCCCTATCCTCATCCTACAACAATAGTTGAAGTTCCCAAGATAATCTGGACATGAAACACAAAACTTTTCATGTAGATTATTGAGTTTCTCTTTTAAGACAAAATCTGGAGAAGTTAAACCATTTAGATGGCTTTGTGTGCAGTAGATGCATCATATCACAGACTTGTCATGTGTACATAAAAAAGTGTATGTCATGGTAACTGCCAAGTCATTCACAGCCTCAGGTTCCCCAAGGACAGGGGTTCAGCCATGGGGCGGCCAGAGAAAGGGTCATGATTCACTCTGGCAGGGCGAGCGCTTGCACAGAGTTGTCTTTAATTGCCTGGTTGTCATCTCCCAGGTACTCTTGGGTGACATTGCGGCTAGAGTAATGAAGAAAATAAATACACAGAATCTCATATATTCCTTGTTCTTGAAATGCTCTATTTATTTGCTCAATATTCATTAACGAGAAAAAAAATTAGATCATCTCTCATGTTTCACATCGATACTGTACATCGTTTTTGCTTGAGTCTAAACTGACATATGTGTTCTTTCAATTATACGAAAAGCAAGATGTCAGATAGATTACGTGTTTCCAATGATACTGTTCCTTATGCTCACACTTTTGATTGGGAAGGTTTGCAGTTGAAAGGCATGGGTAATCAGCTCAGAACAATCTGAATGGTGATTTTGTTCTAGAGATATAAAGTCATAATTTTGTCGTTAAGAGGTTACATAGTTCGTGAACCTTTAAAAAGGAACCTGATATCATTTGAGGTCTAGAATTTTTCATCATATTGCATAAAGTGGCAAGAGGTAATCTGAAACACTAGTTTGGGTGTGATGACATGTCAAGAGAAGACTGAGCTTTTCCCTTGCATTCTCAATACCCGTCTGCATGTGCTGGAAGGGGGTTATCCTCATTCTGTCACTTAACAGTCATCGTTTAAGTGGCTACCACCAAATACAGGGACCACCCTAAGCTCTTTGCACACATTAGCACATTTAACATTTTCAACTATTTTTTGCCTTAAGTATTATTGGCCACACTTTTACCAATGAGAAAGGAGGCTTAGTGGGACTAAGTATTATGCCCAGAGTCAGGATTCACAGCCACGTCTGTCTTGTTTCCAAACCTGTGCTCTTGACCACCTAAATATGCAATCGCCTTCAGTCATTTTGTTTTGTAACTACTTACTATTGAGACCATCACTGATAGAAAGGAAGAGAAAAGAGAGATGCTAGGACAAATTGTTACCACTGCAAGTAAGGTCAGCATACATGTGAGAAGAGAAGACAGGTGTCAAAAAGAGGTGATCATCTTGTTGGGCGAGCCATGGCAGAATTCCTCCTTACCCAGGGCTCGCTGCATTGTGACTTCAAGCAGGGCCCATCTTTACTTGGTCAGACTCCAGCAGGGAAGGGCTACCAAAGCATGAAGCAGAGACCTCAGTCTCTCAGGTGAAAGAAGCTAATTCCTATGACACAGTAGTTGTAAGCTGCCTGGTTACTTAGTCTGAAAAGGTGTTGTCCTTGAGATGAGCAGAGACACTAGTAGCACCAGAAGCCACTTTTTTTTCAGTCACATGTACTACTTATTACAGATGTTTTCCATTATTCAGAAACTCCGTATGTGTACATTTACTATGAGGGGATCTGTAACTTAGAGAAGGGTGTCTCCAAGTCAGAATGGCTATTATTAAAAAGCCAAAAAATAACAGATGCTGGCAAGGTTGTGGAGAAAAAGGAACACTTTTACACTGCTGGGGGGAGTGTAAATTAGTTCAACCATTGTGGAAGACAGTGTGGCAACTTCTCAAATACCTAGAGACAGAAATACCATTTGACCCAGCAATCCCATTATTGGGTATATATTAAAGGGAATATAAATAATTCTATTATAAAGACACATGCACACGTATGTTCACTGCAGCACTATTCACAATAGCAAAGACATGGAATCAAACTAAATGCCCATCAATGATAGAATGGATAAAGAAAATGTGGTACATATATATCATGGAAAAATAACTAACGGATAGTAGGCTTAATACCTGGGTGATGAAATAATCTGTACAACAAACCCCCATGACACATGTTTACCTATGTAACAAACCTGCACAATTTGCACATGTACCCCTGAACTTAAAAGTTAAAAAAAAAGTCCTATGTATTCTTTATTGGGTAATTCCTAGATACTTTATTGGCTTTGTTACGATTGTAGTATCCTCCTTTTTGTCATATTTTAATTGGTTATTATTAGTATAGAAAGTGTGCTGGTTTATGCCAGTTGATCTTGTATCAAATAATATTGTTGAACTCTCATATAAGTTCTAATTGACATTGTTGAACTTTCACATAAGCTCTAAACTCTGCTAGATTTTCTAGGTTGATAATTCTATCATCTATAAATGATGACTGCTATGTCTCTTCCCTTCCAGTTTCTGTATTTTGTTTATTTTTCTTATTATATTGGCTAGAATCTCCAGTACAATGTTGAATCATTATTAAAATAAAGATAAAGGGTATCTTAAATTTTCCTGTATTTCAAAAGAAAAAAAAAAGGGTGTCTCTTTTTAAAAAAATCTAGAACCTACATTCTGCTCTAATTTTTTTAACTGAAAGATAAGATTGTATGTATTTATCATGTATGACATGATATTTAAAAATATATATGTACATTGTGGGATGGCTAAATCAAGCTAATTACATATTCATTACCTCTCATGGTGGTCATTTTTGTGGTAAGAATACTTAAAATCTACTCTCTTACCACTTTTCAAGAATACAATATATTGTTATATAGTCATCATGTTGTATAATAGGTCTCTTGAACTTAGTTCTTTTAACTGAAAATTTGTAACCTTTGACCAATGTCTTACCAACCATCTGCTCTGCTAAATTTCTGAATACCTGTGATCACAAGTTTCTGTTGCTAAGTTGTCTCTAGGTTATCAGTAATATAATGAGTCTTAATTATGATGGAATACGGTATGCATCATCTCTTTCCCATGTTAAATGAAAGCAGCACTCACAGGCAGAGGTGGTATAAAATCTATCACTTTACCCTTAGAGCCCAGCCTGGTGCCTGGTACATAGCAGGTACTAAATGCCAATGAATGATAAAGTGTACCTTCTTCTGTGTGTTTTAGTTTTTGCATTTTGCATCTCAGTCTCTCCTCTTTGTATATTTCCCTTCCTTGCCTTAAGTCAATTAACTTCTTTCTATAACAAATTGCCTTCCATTGGTGGTATCAGAGAATGTGGTCTGAACATCCACTGAGTTACCTGTTTCCAGCCTGCAGAATTAGAGAAGACGATCTGGAAAACAAAGCCCAAAATGAACAAACAAAACAAAAAACAAAATATCCCCTACCAATTTTACAAGGAAAACCTCTTAGGGGACAGAAGTTGCTGAACAAGATCTCACTATTATACAATGATGAAGCTAGCCTGGCCTGTGGATGAGAAAATGGCTACTAGGAAGTCACGATTATTGTTGTACGTTATTTGTGTTTAGTGCCAGAGAAACGATTTTCTTTCTGCAATATCTTGCCTCAATAAAATTAAGAATGTAGTGTAAGATCCAAATTCCCCCCAAAGGGGTCAACTTAAAAAAATTTATTAGCTCTACTGTCATGGGGATTTATAGTTTCTCTTTTAATAGTTATAGTCTGATATACCATAAGTTTCGTTGGTCACTAGGTGGATTCATTTATCTTTCTTTTGAAACAGACATTGACTGTTTTAAGCAAATTCTGGCCCTTCAATTGATTGAACTTTGCAATGAGGAATGAATTGCTGAATAACTTTGGAATATGTCTCCAAAACAAGAAGACCTTAAAATAAAAACAGACACTGAAGATTGTATTTTCCTGATTGTCAGTCAAGCTAATTGTGCTTTACTCTAAAGCTTTGTCTATCTGGCAAGAAAGGAAAAGGCAACTGGGGGCTCTCTCCTTGCAGAGCCTGATGTCTGGGAATATAACACCAGTTTATTCACAGCAGGAGCCTGCTATAATTGGCAGTTCCATTTTCCTCTACTAGAGGGTAATTCTCCAGCGAAGAAAACACAGTGTCAACAAGATTTTACAAATTTGACATATGGTATCCTATCTAAAATGACCAACAAAAGTTACTCATCTCCCCAAACAAATGCAGTTATCATAGGATAGGACTACAAAGAGTGATAGAAAAAAAAAAAGGATGCTGGAGTTCTTTTATGGGGCCTGCAAATCTGTGGTCTTAACAACAACAACAACAAAAAACTATTAACAACAACAAAAGGTAAGATACTCAAAGTGGCTGTGTCTCCAAGAGTTGGTGATCAAAGGACTACAAAAACCTCACCTGAACATGGTGCTTCATTAACGGCAGTTGATTATGCCTAAGGCATTCGGGGTGAGGATTCAGACCCAGGAGAGAATCTTTAGTGAGTCTATTCAGTTTAGGATGGGGCTGGTCCACAGAGAAAGGAAGAGGAAATAAAAGACATGCAGGAACTACCAACAATTCTAGGTTTATCCTCATCCTCTCCCTTAACACACAAACTCTAGAATGAATTTTCAGAAGGGGTCAAATTGCTTTGGTGTGAATCCTAAAAGGGCTTTTTTATTATAATGTAAGCCTTGTTTAAAACCATACACCCCCAATGAGGTCTCTGGTTTCTGTTTTAACTAACAAAAGAATCAAACAAAGATTATTCTGGAACATAAAACACTAAGCAGAATGTATGCAAATTTTCCAGAAAAAGCAGAGCAAGGGTTTGTGTTCTTTATCCACTTGAACATGTTAAGTGATGCATCATTTCATTCTTCCTTGGTAGGACATTTGAGTAGATTTTAAAAAGGGGCAAAAATGGGTCCCCAGAAATTTATCCCGGATCTGCTGCTAAGATACCCAGTTTATTGTCTACAGCCATAATTTAGGGACTGCCATCAGACCCCATCTGATGTTCCATCTGACCCCAGCTGCAGAGATGGTGCAGGAAATGGAGATTCACTTTCAGGTTGGTGATCTCAAGGGCATTACAGAATGGGATTAATGAGCAGCTTCTAAGCACCATGTATTTGCAGTAAAGCCACAGAGTCAGGTTAAGTCCTAATTTTCATGGGGAATTAAACTGCCTTTTGATACCACCTGGTGACATATAATTGACAATCAACTGGAATCTACCCAGGTGAAGGAAGTAGCAGGACGGCAAAGCCAATTTTTTTTTTCAGTGTACTCAATGACACACACATTCAAATATGAAAGGACAAATATTTGTTTCTCCACAGATTATTTGCTCACTCAGTGTTCCTGTTCATTTCTTCTTTCCTGCCTAGATGTTCTACACAGCAATTCTCAGTAACACCTGAGCTGTTTTTAAGTAATGGAGGGACAGGCAGGCCTTAAGTTAACACTGAATCACATAGCAAGAGAGTTAGGCTTTATTAAATGTCTTGCCATCCTCCAGATTAAGAAAGAGTCTCAGTTTGGTGATGCTACATCTTTTGCACCTTGCTAATATTTGCTAATCTCAGTGGGAGATAAGAACCTCAGAGTGTCACACAGTAGAACCCAGCTAGCATCTAAATAATGGGCTGCTTTCATTCTGTTCATTTTTATGGCTATTCTATTTATGACCAGGATTACTGATTTTCCATTTCTAGAAGTCAGAGAATGTTTTCATGGAAAATACAGACACTCATGCTAAGTGAAATAAGCCAGTAACAAAAGGACAAGTACTATATAATTCCACTTATATGAGGCACCTAGGGTAGTCAGATTCATAGAGACAGGAAGTAGAATGGAGGCTGCCAGGGCTAGAGGAAAGAGGGAAACAGGAGTTGTCATCTACTGGATAAAGAGTTTCATTTTTTGCAAGATGAAAAAATCCTGGAGATTGGTCACACAACATTGTAGATATATTTAGCACTATTGTACTACACACCTAAATATGGTTAAGATGACAAATTTTATGTTATGTATATTGTACTATAATAAAAAAATGCTGAAGGAGGAGGCAGAGAGGAGGGTCAGAGAAAGCTGAGGCTATGGAAGCAGGATAAGAGAGATGGAACACTGCTGGCTTTGGAAAATGGGAAGGGGCCATGAACCAAGGAATGTGGGCAACTCTAGAAGCTAGAAAAGTCAAGGAAACCGATTTTCCCTTAGAGCCTTCAGAAAAGAATGTAGCCATGCTCACACCTTCATTATAGTCCAGTCCAGGCCACTGGGGGCTCCCTTACAGAGTCTGATGTCTGGGAATATAACACCAGTTTAGTCACATTAGGAGCCTGCTGTAATTGGTAGTTCCATTTTGATTCTGGCTTTTAAAGCTTACAAATTTTTGTTGTTTTAAGCACCTTTCTCCCCTTCCCCATCCCTCAAATACAGTTGCTCACTAATTTTTTTTCTTTGAGTCAATTAAAGCAAATTTGGAAATGATAGTGATGAGGTCCATGTCTATGGGAAAATCATGATGATGGCATGTGAATGCTTCATGTTTGAACACAAACTCTATCATCTGGGCTGTAAAAGTCAAACCAAGTTTTCCAAGATCTGTTATACACAAAAGGCATCAGGTTTATGGCGACAGACTGAAATACGTATTTAACATGCTTTAAATAACCTCAACTGAGGCAGTGTTCTTTAATTTTTAAAAGCACCCCCACCCAAACCCTCTCATTGTGTTGATTGATACAACAGTGCACCAGAAGTTAAGTTGGAGATCTGGAGCCAGCAATCCTGGGTTTAACCCTGGCTCTGCCACTTACCAGCTGAATAAACTTGGGCTTGTCACCTAACCTCAGAGCCTCAGTTTCTGCATTTGAAGAAAGGGATCATGAGCACCTCCCTCAAAGGAGCTACTATGAGAATCAAAGAAGTTGCATGCCAACGTTGGGTTCAGGCCTGACACCTGATAGGTGTTCAAGTAACATTGGCTCCTATTATGATGATGATAACGCTTATTATTACTAGGCATTCTCATGCTACCGAATATCTATTTTATTTTTTTCAAAAAATGATTAATCTCTTTAATACAAATGAGATCTGAGCAACTCCAGCCATCAGTGGAGGTTGCATTATTTGGAATCATGGTGACCTTGGAGTCTTCCATCAAGGCAGGGTTTGTATGCTCTTGGGGACGGCTTTGCTCTTAGTGAAATTCACCAATGCTCTGTGCTTACTCACTGTGATTACAATCATCGTTCACATAGTGGTCAGCCCAAAAGCTTTTCGCCAACTCATGTTTAAAGCCTGACCCAAATGCCAGGTTTGTCCACAGCTGTCATTTATCAGCAACACAATACCCCAGGGCGATGTATTCATCAAATGCTTATTGACTTAAGCTGATGTGTTTTTTTTTTTTTTTTTTACCCCCAGAACATTAGAAAATATTACTTCTGATTTAAATGTTTTCTTAGCAGGATGGAAATAAAAAAACAAAGTGCTATTTACATGGCACTGTAATTTTCTAATTGGATGTACTGATTGAAGGTGAGCATTTACTCATGAAAATATCTTGGTAGCTTAAGGCAGGGTTTCTCAACTTCAGCACTATTGACATCTTGGGCCAGATAGTTCTATGTTGAAAGCAGGTAGTTAGTTCAACGTGCTGTATGTTGTAGGATGTCTAGCAGCATCCCTGGCCTCTACCCACTAGATGCTAGTAGTCCTTCCTCCTTAGTAGTGACAACCAAAAATGTCTCTAGACATTGTTAAATGTCCCTTGGGGGCAAAATTGCCTCCAGATGAGAACCACTGCATTGGGGTATGGTATCAGCTCTGAGATTACTAACTAATCAAGATTAGTGGCTGTTGGCTAAAAAAATAATTAAAATATTGAACAAAGGAAGATTCATAGTTATGGCTACCAGTCGTGAATAATTTAAAAGAAGCATTTTTATATTTTTAATAGTGTCCCTCAATCAATAAATATAAATTAAATATAGTAAGTGAAATTGCTTTGTAAACCGTATAGTGTTAATGATGATTAAAATTATACCAGTGTGTTCTGAGACTATATAAAAGATGGGCTGCTTGAAGAACTAACCTTCATGAAGTCTGTGCTGTGTGTGCTAAGTACTTTGTTCATACCAGCTCATCTGAGCCTTATCCACTAGCTTTTACGGAGGAGGAAAAGCTCAGGAAAGAGAAGTAACATGGTCAAGGTCACTCAGTAAGAGGTGGTGGCAGCCTTTGAATCAAGGGCTGTAACTCTCCAAAGCCTATGCTCCCCCACCCCACCTACTGACTGCCATGTGCTGAGGATGCTGTTGTTGAATGAGAGGGAGATACTCCTATGCGCCTTGACAAGTCCTTCTGGAAACAATGCATAGACATGTAGAGAAGCCAGCCACAGGTGGAGTGAAATCTGTCACCTAGAGCTGAAGCCATCTGAAATGGGTAACTCAAGTCTACATTCAAGACCCAAAGACCCACCGTGCCAATCATTTCAACCAACGAGTCCCAAACTGACATTTCTGAGATCCATTGTTAGTATTTGCTATTCTTTTTCCCTTAAACATCCAGAAAATTAAGTTTCAATGAAAATATCTGGGAGAAACACATTCCAAATTGACTTAAGAAAACAAAAGGAAAGAATTTAGATTCTGTTTTGTAATTTTTAAACTTGATGTCTGTAATGTGCTGAAATGTGCCCCCTCCACCCTCTGACCCACTCAAAAGATATGCTAGCGTCCTAAGAGCCAGTACACCTCAGAATGCAACCTTATTTGGAAATAGGTCTTTACAGAGGCACGTAAGTAAAAATGAGGTCATTAGAGTCAGCCCTAATCCAACATGACTGGTGTGTTTATAAAAAGGGGTATTTGGACACAGAGGGACGACGATGTGAGGAGAGACAGAACACCATGTGAAGACAGGGCATCGGAGTGATGCATCTTCCAGCCCAGGAATGCCAAAGCTTGCTGAAAAACCACCTAGAAGCTAGGAAAAAGAAATAAAAAGGTTCCCCTACAGGTTTCAGAGGGAACCTGGCCCTAAAAACACCTTGATTTTGTATTTTTAGCCTTCAGAACTTTGAGACAATACATTTCTCTTTTTTCAGCCACCTAGTTTACAGTACTTTGTAAATGCAGCCCTAAAAACTCATATAGCAGCTATGTAACAAATTAATCCAGGGGCTTCTAGAGAACTTTACCTTTATGAGTGTAAAGCAAACCAAGTGTTCTGAGGTGGCTTGTCATCTGAGTGGTGCCTGCCATATGCATGTCTTGGACCTGGGCCATGTCCTCTGAGGGGTCCTCACCCATGCCAACTGGCAGCTGGGCCCAGTCAGCCTTCCCCACTGGTTTTGCCCTCAAGGAGGGCTGGGACTCCCTTGCTGTCTGTCACTGGCTTCTCCCCGCTGCTCGGCCTCTCAGTCCGTATCTTCAAGGCTTGTCTTTTCTAGTTTCCAGGCAAAATGGCCTCCTGGCTTTAGCCCCTTCAGTTTAGAATGTTTATTCACATGAATTCTAATGGATTTGTAAAATATCACATCTTAGACTAAAATTTTACCACGTGACAGCTATATAAATGGGTCCAGGATAAAAACGGAAAACTAGTAATCACTGAAACACAGGTGGCATTCACGTTACACTCACCTGGAATGTGGGTAGACAGGGATAAGTTAGTGGGCTACGGGGAAAAGACCAACACCAAAGCCTTTTCTCAAAATTATTTGAACTGAAGTTTCATGCTGATTTACTAGCTTTAAAATACTGTTGTGGAGAGAAATCTAGGTGAAAGTTAAAAAGTTCACATCTGATGTTAGCAAAGCAATGCAGAAAACAACACACAGCTTCTCTCTTTGGTGAGCAAGGCCAGTGCTGTTATCTAATTATTTCAATTCTGGCTTTGTTAGAGCTGCCAGGCTGAATTTGTTTATAGGTGTCCTTTCCTTCAAATCTGCCCATAGGGGCTCACCCACGTCATTTGTCAGGGCTAAATAGCCTGAGGCCAAGAGTAGACATTTACTTACAGAATCTTCAGACTCTTTTAAATAGGCCTTTGGGATCTCACCACTGACCATTCAGTCGCAAGAGGCTCAGGGACACCTTGCTGGGTGTTCCTTTTAATTGACTAACTGCACTGTCGCTGTTCAAAATTGCTGTAACCCATATATGCCCTCGGTCTGAAGCTTCTAATGACCTTTCTCTGGCCCTCAACACATATGGCTGAGACAATGCAAACATCATTTGGAAGATGAGTAAATTCAATAACTCAATTACAGCTGCACCAAAGCACCATTTATCAAACTCGGACCACAGCACTTTGTCTCTCTTAACTCTCTGTTTTTCTGTGGCCAGGCATTTGGGGAAAGTCGCTAATCAATTTAGGAATGATTAAATTGAAATTTGTAACACTTTCCATTATTAAACCTTCAATCTTCATTATGGCAACTTAATGATTACATCATGGCAGAGAAAAACAAATTACGGGTAGCTGGTGTCGTTCAGAAAGCTGGAGTAGCAAGTAAATTGTCAAAAACACCAAAAGTTTAACATGTGTGGTTGTATAAATGATTGTTTGGCATGTACAAAGGAACATCAAATTACTATTCGCTTTCCAATACAAATTTTCATTAAAGATATACTACGTTGGTCTTTACTGCATTCTTTGTTTATACAGACTTAGTTAATTAACCTGCAGTGAATGGATGAAATTTGGGGATCTCTCAAAATTCTGGGCAAACTTGGATGTATACATCTGAGCCTTATCACTGCAGATAGTCCAAAGATCTCAAAAGCCCTTGAAGGGGGTGTAGCAGATAGAGATGCTCTCTACTTAATATCCCTTATTAAGTAAACTCTGTGTTTATAGTCTACAACCTTCCACCCTTGTCTTCTTTCCTGTGTTGCCTCTCAAACTGCAGTTGTAGTTCTCTGACCAAAAACTCTTTGGCAGAAGTATTTTTTTTTCTCTTTGCTTTAATGACAAGGCCAATATTTGGTACAAGTTCTCTGCAAATTCTACCATTGGCCACATCCTTCCACGTCCTGGCAGCCCACTGAGACCCAGCAGGGCTCCATCTGTCTTTGGGTATTGACATTTTGATGGGTTCTAATTGTGGTTAGCCAGGAAAGAATGTGAAATTCAGAGGAATGGGAGTATTGTTAGTGGCAAAGAGGAAAAAAACTAGGAATTGGAGATACACAGGCCCATTTAAACATTATAGGAATTACGGGATAGGTGACGATCACAATGATGATAAAAATGGTAAGAAGAGTAAGGGACAGTTTATCATGAGTCAGATGATGTGCTAAGCACTTTCATTGAAATTCAATCTTTACTTCAATCCTTTGAAGTACTACTATTTCCCTTATACGATAGATAAAGAAACAGAGGCTCAGAGAAGTTAGGCACTCACTCTGAGTAAAATGCCAGGAGCAGACCCATATGGTGAGGAACTGAGGCCTCTTGCCAAGAGCCATGGGAGTGAACCTTGAGGTGGATCCTCTGCCCCAGTTAACATCCTAACACAGATTCATGAGAGACCCTGAAACAGAATCATTCGGGTGAGCCACTCCTGGGTGCCTGACATTCAGCAACTGCGTGACATAATAAATGGTTGCTGTGTAAGCCACTAGGTGTTGGGGTAATTTATTACACAGTAATAGATAACTAATATACTTCCCACACATCTACTAAGCAGCAGAGCCTGGACTCAAACCTAAACCTATCTGGCTCTAGGGTCCATGTTGTTAACCACAATGCTACCCTGTCTCCTCGATATTTCTAAACCACTCCTTTACACATCTAGTATCTTCTTTGAGGGAAAACACACATTAATTTTGCTCCCACTGCCACTGTGATAGGCACTTTCAGAAGCTGTTATGGTCTTTTCCAGCCGTCAATCACCAAAGAAAAAGCTCAAAGGTAACATGGCTCACGGTACAGACAGATGGGAAAACTCCCAGCACTTGGCAGGTGTACCCTTCTCCTTGCTTCGATCAGCTTAGTAAGTTTACTTTACACACTAGTATTTCTAAAACCAACTGCTATCAGTGGTGTATAATGAGCAAATATGATCATATCTTATAATAACCTTATTCATTAAAAAAGGTGCAGAGATTAAACTCACCAAATACCATCTTCCACCATGGGGTTTATGTATTAGAGTAAATTTACTGAACAGTAAGATCATCCTCTTGTGTTCCAACTTCATTTAAAAATTGACTCAGTGAAGAAGGCAGCCTGCGGGTCCATAGTTTCCGTGAGATCTAAGCATTTATGGTGAGAGCACTGAGCAAATGCTACGGTTACGGCAAGGGTGTACACTTTTAAGATCACAGAATAGGGAGGCACGAAACAAAAGAGGAGCAGCAGGAGCCCCATCCATTTCAGGCCCTGGGAAAGGTCCCTCTTGCCAAGTGAAGGGAGGAAAATGAGCCGTAAGGTATTAAGAAAGGAGCAAGCTGTGAAATGAACCAAGGGGCGGATGGTGAGGTTCATGACCCTGAAGCCTCATAACACAGTCCTTCAGCCCTGGGGTGGCTAATGAAGGGTGATGCTTGGAAATTAATGGAGTGTTGTGGGGTGTGAGGGTGAAAATGAGAGCACAGTGGTTTCTCCACAGTCTTTTCTGCTCAAAGAGTAAGGCAGAATGGTTACCAAAGCTTCTAGTACTTAGATTAGTCAATATTTCACCATGATAGTATTAGAATGAGTAAGCCCAGAACCTGAGTATCCAAGCATCTTCTTTTTGAAAAACAGAAGGGATCACCAGCTCTGCATAGAAGAAAGGGAATAAAGACAGGCCAGTCTGACTCCAAGCTCTGATGTTAATGAGGCAAGGGCCTTCATTTTCTTCTGTTTTAATTCAAAAGGCCCCTTTAACCAAGTCGACCCTGCAAAAACCCTCCAGCGAGAGAGCATACCCTAATCACATCCTTCCAAAAGCCTCGCAGATAGATATTTATGGCAAATACAAAACGCGAAGCGTGCTAACTTATGAAAGGTGATTTGTTCATCTGTGAATTGAGACCCGAAATCTTTCTACTTTCCTGTTAGCTGTCATTTTTCTCCCACAAATGAAATGAATAATTCCTCCTCATGGCAGTCAATTTCAAATTCACAGGGTTCCCCCCCAACTCTGAACCCGTTATGTTTTGTTGCATAAAACCCATCTCATAAAATAAACCTCTCAAAGTTGTAAATTAAAAAATAAACATTCTTGAGAAAATGTCAAATGCCAGCCTGAGATAAAGGCCAAAAAATCCATTTAAGGGAATACTGCAGTGAATCCGTCCCCAGAAAATTAGGGGAAAACACTTAGATGGGTGATTGAATATAAATTCACTGCCTTCAGCCAGTTGGTAATGAAATGAACTTTTAGCTAGGGGTTGCTATATACTTCTAGAACTGACTGTAAGATGACCCATGCCCACAGTACAGGAAGATAAAAAAATATGTACCAAAATATTAAAATAAAAGCTGGAATGAACAAATGGCAGAGGAGCAAATATAAGCATTTGATACCATCTCAGGATATGCAAATTAGAAGCCACAGAAAACATCCTTCAAACATGCATGCTGATTGCACCTACCTGAAAAATGTATCACTGATTGACTGCTGAGGCTGATAGGCTTTTGGTGGCAAATCCTTAATTTCAGGAAAGTTTTCCTAAGCTCAGCTTCCTACCTTCATGGTCTTGGAATGTGATTTGACATTCTTAGGAATATAGACCACTGTGATAGCCTCCAACATGGCCTTAATGATCCCTGCCTCCTGGTACACGTGCTCTTGGGTGGTGTCTTAGTTCGTTCTTGCATTGCGATAAAGAACTACCTGAGACTAGATAATTTATAAAGAAGAGAGGTTTAGTTGGCCCACAGTTCCACAAGCTATACAGGAGCATGGCAGGGAAGGCCTCAGGAAACTTACAATCATGGCAGAAGGGGAAGAGGAAGCTGGCACATCTTCACATGGCCAGAGCAGGGAAGAGAGAGACAGTGAAGGGAAAAGTGCTATACACTTTCAAACAACCAGACCTTGTGAGAACTCTATCACTAGATAACACTAAGAGGATGGTGCTAAACCATGAGAAACCACACCCACGAACCAATCACCTCCCTCCAGGACCCCCCTTCAACATTGGGTTGACAATTCAACATGAGATTTGGGTGGGGACACAGAGCCAAACCATATCAAGTAGTATATTCCCACACCGTCCCAAGGTTGTTCTGTGTGACCAACAGAAGATGGCAGGAGTGATGGCATGCAATTTTCATGGTTAGGTTATAAAAGACAGTGCATCTTCCATCTTTTGCTTATTCTTGTACACACATACTCTCTCTCTGATCATTTGCTCTGGGGGAAGCCAGTTTAGATATCTCAAGGAGCCCTTTGGAAAGACCCATGTTGAGAGGAACTGATGCCACTTGCCAACAGCCAGTGAAGACTTGAGGCCATGGAAAACAGCCCTGTGAGTGAACCATCATGGAAGCCGACCCTAAGCTGAGCCTTCAGATGACTGTAGTCCCAGTAGACAGCTTGACTGCAACCTCATGGGAGAACCTGAACCAGGCTACTCAGCTAAGTGTCTTCCAGGTTTGTGACCCTAAGAAACTGTGTGAAATAATCGTTTTTTTTTAAAGCACTAAATACGGGGGCAATTTGTTATACAGCAACAGATAACTCCAGTAACTATCACTGATACCATATATTTATTGAGTTCTTATAATGTATCAGACACCATGTGAAATGTTTTTCAGGAACTATCTCACTTAATAATGCATCATATTCTATTATACAGGCACCATCACTATTATTCCTTGATATACCTCATGGGGTTGTATCATAGATTACATGAACACCAAACATTCAGAACAGTGCCTGGCACACAGCAGACACTTATTAAATGTTAGATATGAAGACTGTTATTATACCCATTAAACAGAGGAGAAAACCAAGGCTTGGCAAGAGTAAGTATCTTGCTCCAGCCCACACAACTAGGAAGCAAAAAATATAGATTCCAAGTCTCTCTGGTTTCAAGATCCATCTTCTTAACTCAGGACGTTATCTCTGACAAAGCAGTCTCCAATAAACAAACAAAAATGCATGCTAAAAGTGAGGCAGATAATTCCTGGACTGTCCACAGTCTTGGATTAACCATAGTCTTGAATTATTCAAATTAAATTCCACTTGTTGAGGGCTGCTGACCGAGCTGACAGCATTCCCTAATGTCCAAAAATGTTCTCCAACATTCAAAAATAATGAAAGCAGAGACTTGCAAGCAAAAAAAGCCCATAAATCAGGATTTTAAAAATTTATATGTAAGGATTTATTGAAGATCAATGATATTTATAGAGTATGGAACTGGCTAGATGCTGCCATGAATCCCTAAATCATCACTATATTTGTGTGTCAATCCATTCTCACACTGCTATAAGAAATACTCAAGACTGGGTAATTTATAAAGGAAAGGAGGTTTAATGAGTTCACAGTTCCCCATAGCTGGACAGGCCTCACGTTCATGGCGGAAAGTGAAGAAAGAGCAAAGGCATGTCTTACATGGTAGCAGGCAAGAGACATGTGCAGGGGAACTGTCCTGTATAAAACCATCAGATTTCATGAGACGTATTCACTATTATGACAATAGCACAGGAAAAACCCACCCCCATGATTCAATTACCTGTTACCAGGTCCCCTCCACAAAACATGAAGATTAGGGGAATTACAATTCAAGATGAGATTTGGGTGAGGACACAGCCAAACAGTATCACTTTGAGATGAAATCAAAGCAAAAAAGGGTGAATTTGCATTACTTTGACCAAATCCTAAACCTGTATAGAACTGTGACTTAAAACAGGGATCCTCAACCCCAGGACTGCTAAGAGTCTGTGGCCTTTAGGAACTGGGCCTCAGAGTAGGAAGGGAGAGGTGAGTGAGTGAAGCTTCATCTATATTTACAGCTGCTCCCCATCGCTCACAATACCACCTGAGCTCTGTCTCCTGTCAGATCATCAGCAGCATTAGATTTTCATAGGAACGCAGACTCTATTGCAAACTGTGCTTGAGAGGGATCTAGGTTATGCACTCCTTATAAAAATCTAATGCCTGATGATCTGTCACTGTCTCCCATCACCCCCAGATGAGACCATTCAGTTGCAAGCCTCCCACTGATTCTAGATTATGGTGAATTGTATAATTATTTCACTATATATTACAATATAATAATAGAAATAAAGTACACAATCAATGTAATGTGCTTGAGTCATTTCAAAGCCATCAACCTCTGCCCCCTGGGCCATGGAAAAACTGTCTTCTGTGAAACCAGTCCCTGGTGCCAGAAAGGCTGGGTACCACTGATGGAAAATGTTCAAAAGGTTCTGTTATTGGACTCAGTAATAGCTGTAGAATTTTAAACTGTCAAAAGAAAGGTCCAGTTCTCTGAACCATGTTGCTTTTTTCTTCAGTGCATCCCAGGTGGGGTTATGACCCATACAAAATTAGAATGAGGTTAAAAGAAACTACATGCTAATAATGGTTAAAAACACATTTTGGCTAAGTCTTCAGAACTGATTAATCAGCATATAGCCTTTATTCTCAGAGCAGAACCTTAGGTTCTATGTGTAATGGCAAAAATCACAATTACTTTTGCACCAACCTAATAATTCACCACTGAAGGTTCACCATCAAGACTGACTTACCAAGAGCATTTAAAAGAAATGTAGCTTCTAGGTGATGACATTCAGCCGGCTGTTAGGGCAACGCACTTTCCATCCCAGAACCATGGCCCGATTTGTCCATAACCTTGTGGAGAAGACCCTGGTGCTGGTGAACGCTGCTGTGACTTATTCGAAGCCTCAGTTGGCCACATTTTGGTACTACGCCAAGGCTGAGCTGATTCTTCCCACCCCTGCTGAGATCCCTAGAGCTATTCAGAGCCTGAAAAAAATAGTCAATAGTGATCAGACTGGTAGCTTCAAACAACTCACCGTTAAGGAAGCTGCGCTGAATGGTTTGGCGGCCACTGAGGTGTTGATGTGGTTATTTGTTGGAGAGATCATAGGCAAGCATGGCATCATTGCCTATAATGTCTGAACACCAATCTTTAACATCTGATATTTATTATTTGAGTGTTGGTGGACCATGTGTGATCAGACTGCTCTCTGAATAAAATAAGATTTGTCAAACAAAAGAAAAAAAAAGTAATGTGGCCTGAATCCTGTTCTACCTTCAAGAATTTTCTGCTCCTTTGAGCTTAGGCAGCTTGAAAAAGATCCTGGCTTTTAAAGATCTCACTTCTTTAGGATACTATCACCGTATATCAGAATAACCCAGCAACTTCAAATAAAACTGTCACTCTGAGTATCCATGCTCTTTCAGCCCAAGGAAGAAAAGTTAAATTCCTTCTGTTGATTAGTGTTTTCAAGTTGTAAAAAGACCAATTAACAGAATATGACAAGGGTTTCTCTGGCATGGATGGGCTCCTTTTTGCCACCATACATACACATTCTCAAAGTAAAAAAAGTGACTTCTCTTTTCACTGTTATTCCAAAAAGTGACTTCCCTTTCCAGTGTTATTCCATTGCTTGGCCACATTCAATAACTCGCTGGGAATACCAGGGGGGAGTCATTCACCAGCCTGCTGTAGTTCAGGCCAGGCACCTGTTGGAATTGATCAAACCCATCACTGATGCATGGCTCAGCATGAGAAGCTGATTACAGTATGTGCTGCCACAGAGGAGTCCTTCAAAATGGTCTTTGTAATAGGAGTTTGCCGAACAGCCCCAAGCCTTTCCCTTTTCCCTTGATCTCGGCCTCCTCACACAGCATAACCAGATAGCTGGAGCAATCCCCAAAATCCCATCTTCCCTGCCTGACGCCAGCCCAGGACTGTGCTCCCAATTCCTTATACGAAATCAACTCCCCTTTCACAAATGTGGTGGGAACTCATGTTCACCATAAAAAAGAACTACAATTCATACATGGCTATAGGTGGTATTACTTTGCAAAACTAAATGTGTACGAGTTGGGGGGGGAGTAGATGATGGGGGAAGGGAAGGAAAGGAAATCAGGTAAGCTGCAAGGGACAGGGTAGTACATTGGAATACAATTTCCAATATAGATGGAGGCACCAGGTGTTCCAATAAACTCTTTTGTTAGTAATGTGATTGTATTGGGGGCAATCCAATTATGAAGAAGTTCAAGCCACCATCCTTGGCATAGGACCTGAGGCCAGGGTTTAACTATTAATAACTCTACTAATACTGCCCCCTCACCAGACAAAGCAGTCTGCCCTTGGCCATTGTGACTACCTGTCAGAGATTACACTGATTCTAAAACCATTGGGGCATGCAGGCCAGCCTGGCTGAAGCCACTGTTGTCAAAACAGTGGCCAACAGGCTATAATGGCTGAAAGAATTTAAACCTCTCAGAGCACCTGGGGCAGGCCTTTCGTGATCTGGTTTTAATACTTCCCTTGACCCTCCATATTCTGCCTTTGTTGAAATTTAAGCAGAATTTCTTGGCTCTTGTTCAAGACCCAGGCAAGCAGGCTCAGACCTTTGGTTTTCTGCACACACAGGTCTCTTGGCTTGGAAAGGCTTCCCAATTTTAGCTAACTTCTTTGTCTGCCTCTCTTCTCAACCACGCTGACTGCATACTCCACCCTGTTCTTTCCTGGACATACTCTCTAGTCAGCTTTTCAAGCATGACATAGAAAGTTCTCCCCTGGCCCTCTTGTCTACCCCACCACCAACCGTGCATGCTTGCTTCCGTAAAAGCACTGACTCATGGAGAAGCCGGACTGATATTTCCATTTCTCTCCCCACTATATTGTGTGTCCCTTAAAAGTAAAGACTTGTCCGTAATTGATTCTGTATCTCTGGCATCCAGTACAACAGCATCACTAGATGAGACACCTGTCTAAACAAACAGTCTGTTACCCCAAGCCCTGGTCCCAAACGAGTATGCAAATTTTGGCCAAAGCCCCTTGCACTCATATTACTTTCTTAACATGTTCCGTAACATTTTCTCTCCCATCAAAATAAGAGTACAAGCTGTTTCTATACTTTCTTCCAGTCACTGATGGCTTGTTTCTATGTACTATTTCATTTAATACCAATCAACCTAAGAATTACATACTCATTATTCTTCATTTACAGCTAGGAAATTAGGGCTTGAGTAAGTGACTTGCCCATGGTCATGACAGTTTAGTAAACGGTAGAGGTGGGATTTGGCCTCAGCCTGTACTGACGCAGATACCCATGCTCTCACCTCTTCTTGCTCTTTAAGAATTCTTATACGGCTCTGAGCCCTCTGACACAAAGACTATGTGTGGTGACTAGGCACAGCAGAGGGTAAATGGGTCATAGTTCTCAGCCAGGAGTTTATCACTTCAGAGACTAACCTTTTCCCTTGACTTAAAAATAACCAAGAATGAAGAGAATACAATTTATTAAAATTAATAAAATGTTTGAGGGCAGGATTCTATCTCCTGTAAGACTGAAAGCTGGACACAGAGATACCCATTGGGTTAATGGGCAGCAAACTTCTTCCTCTTATTTCTTGCCCTTAAAAATGGAAAATTCAAATTTATAAATTTGTTCATAAAACTTAGAAAGTATAATTTTAAAAGTATAATGGCCATCAGAGATTATCCAATCATTTTACAGAAAAGAAGAGAACGGTCTAGAACAGAGAAAAAGACAAAAAAGAATTCCTCCCTCCTTTCTTCCCTCCCAAAAAACAAAACCCATCCCTTTGCACCCATACACAAAGCTAGCTAGCGGTGGTATTAGGACTAAACACAGATGTCCTGAATCACAGCCTAGCGTTCTTTCCATTATGCGAGGGTGGCACACAAATGGTTTTCAATATTAAGAGTATCTTTCATAGATTGGCAGTGGCTGCCTTGAGTGATACACTGAGAACATTCTGAAGCCTGGGTGGACTCTGAGGATAAGAATATGATGATTGGTTAGTTCTGTCTGATGCAGGTATGAGATGGAAGGATGGAAGAGCTAGCTGCTCCCTTATCAAGTTCGTTTTTCACTGAACTGTGTCTATTTAATTGTATTGTATTTATAATTCATTTCAAGAACAATTATATTAATACCACCTCAGGTTTAGTTCATTAGATTGTTTCTCTGTTTCTAAGATAAAACACATTTTGATATAAACCCTGGACCCATCCTTAAAGGAAAGCCACAAAGAAAAGGAGACGTAGCTGGAACTCACTGGAGAAAAATCCACTGTAGAGTCTCAACTTTTCATTCTCTTAAAAAACAGTTGGCAACTTTAGACAGACACAACCTCTCCTACATGTCTGTAGTGGCTGTTGTTCACCTAGGTGTCTCAGAATGGCCAAATCACACATTTACGACTTGGCTCCTTTGAGGTTTTTTTTCTGTTGTTGTTGTGTTTGTTTTTAAATCTGACAGTCTTCAACTCCATTTTTTTAAAACATCATGTACCCCAAAGGTGGTAATTCTCCTCTATCTTGGAAATCCCCTGGACAAGCTCAATTAAATACCTAAACATACTTCAAGGAGTAGTGTAGTGCCCTTGGATATCCTCAGGGCTGGTCTGGACAGCCCCTCAGCAACAAAAGTAAAGGACCCCAGGTTGCTACAAGACACCATTATACAGTGACACAGAATTTATGGAGTCTTTAATTTTCACTGTTTCTGAGGACAGGGCACAACCTGTCTTTACGCAGTGCAGATTCAGAAGAAGCTATGCTACTTGCTTTGGGTCAATCCAAAGCAAGCACCGCTCTTCAGCTTTCATCATTACATATGCATGATTTTTCTTTGGACACCACAGGGCTTAGGAAATTGCTCTTGATGGCACTTATTTTACAGTAAATTAAACTCTAGTGCATTAGAGAACAGAAGAGAACAAACATGCACACCTTGCCTTTGCTTTATCATCTAGGGTAGAAGATAAAACCTTCTCTGTACTTCAGAGGAGGTCAATTAAAGAAGAAAAGATTACTGTGATTGTCACAGAGATACCAGGCATCTGAGTGGCTGCTCAAAGCATTCAGAAAGGAGAATGTCACCAAGAAAAATCTACGAGGATGAAGGGAAGAGGCTTCATTTTTAAGTAACCTATAGGAAGCCACAGAGATGTTCTTTCTTGAACTCACTTTTTTTCCTATTTGTAAAATCAACATAAAGAAGATGTGAGAAAGAGCAGTTAGCTTAAAGCCTTTTAGGTAGATGCATTTTTAAGCAAGCTATATGCTCTGTCAATCCTATCTTCACAGTGCTGTTGGCTGTCCCAGGGAGGAAATGTGCCCTGGGTTCACAAATGCTGAAGTGTTTGCAGAAAAGGAGAAATTTATTTTTGCATTTGCCAGATGCTATCATGATGCTCTTTCAGGTTTCCTGCCATTCTCTCGTCTGGGGAAAGTAGCTGCCACATAGTTAAGCAAATATATTCTTATTCTTTGAGTGGCAAAGATGGAAGTGACATAAATTAATTACATATGCTACAAAGTGAGGTAGATAATATGAAATCTAGAAATTACAACTGCAACCCAATCAGTGAAAAGATGAGTTGGGTTTAATTGACAAGACCAGGAAGGGTAACCCAGATGGAAGAGAGAGTGAATGCAAAGGTGTGGCAGCAGGACATTCCCAGATGTATTTGGGAGGCAGTTTGGCTGACGTTTGGGTTGGACAGAGTAGGCTAGAGCAGGAAGTGGTGGGTGTGAAAGGCTGTGAAGGGCCTTGGAGGCCAGGCAAAGCAACTAGAACCATATACTCTACTGGGAAGCTGTCAGAACTTTACCCATTAGGAAAACATATATCAAATCAAGGTTTTAGAAAAATTTTAATGCTTGAAGGTATTATAAAAGAAAGGATTGAAGGAAGGAGGGAGAAAGTGGAGTGAGGTAGAAACTAAGGAAGGAGGAATAAAAACCCTGCAAATGTGACTGAGGGGAGATTCTGGACTACATAAGGAGGGGATGATATGAGAAAGAATTTAAAGTTAGAACTGGAAGGAACTGACAAGGGGTGTGTAAGAAGCAGAGTCTAGAGCATCTCTAAGGTGTCCTATGTTAAGAAAGACTGGAAAGGCAAAGAGGAGGGGAAGGAGAGAGAGAGAAAGTACAAGAGTCTGGATGCATATACCTTAAGTATGGGGTATACTGACATTTGAGCAGAGATATCCCGGATCAGGGTTATGGAGCAGAGGCATGGATTTGGGAGGTGCCAAAGTCATGAGATTACCCAGTGCATGCATGGGAGTGGTGAGGCCAGAGGATCATTTTCCAATGGAGGGAGGTGGTTGGTTTGATGCCCCAGAAAACAGAGGGAAAGGTAAGAACTGACAGTATTTGTTGGATGTGATGGCAGAAAGGCCCTACAAATCCTCTGCCAAAAGAGCTTCATGGAGAGCTGGGGGGAAGAAGAGAGACTGTAGCACAGATAGCAAAAAAAGAAAAGAACGCCAACAGCAGATTGTTCTTTCAAGCTGATGAGTATTAAAGGATAAGAGAAAAATGTGGCAGTAGTTTGAAGAGGACTAGGTATGGCTTTGGGAAGGAGTGAAATACAGAAATATACTTGCTGCTCCAAGTGTGGTCTACAGACAGCAGCACCAGCAACACCCATGAGCTTCTTAGAAATTCAGAATCTCAGGCTCCTCTGCACACAAAATGAATCAGAACCAGCCTCTAAGATTCCCAGCGGATGTGTTTGCATATGAAAGTCCGAGAAGCTGGCATAAAGGAAGCCTGGGCTTTCTTTCTGAGCGGACTGGGAGGCACCTGAAACCAGGGTGAGCCAACCTTTTCCTAGAGAAAGTGAGATGATATTAAAATAGAAAGAGCAAATTTAACTTTAAAATGAAGCCAGAAGGAAGATTCATCTATTCTAACCTTTCTTACTTTGCCCAAAATAAGTGACAAAAACAAGCTTTTTATCAGTCTCAATTGTCTGACTTGTAAAACATGGAGAATGAAGATACCTGTTCTCAAGACTGCTCTGAATGTGAAATATTAGGTTGGTGCAAAAGTAATTGCGGTTTTGCCATTGAGTGGCAGTTACTTTTGCACCAACCTAATAATACATGGCAGACACACACAGCCCCAGAAAAAAAAACTCACATACAGATTCAGCACTCAAGAAAATTACCATTTAATATTTTAACACATCATCATTGTGGAATAAGAAATACTTCCCTCAAACTCTTTTTACTTCTTTGCAAAATGAGATCCTTACAGATTCAAACAAATTTTGAAATATTTTTCCGTGGTTTAGATCTTGCTTCTAATTCAGATTCTTCATGGTTGAAGTAGTTTTCCTACTACTACTTGGGTACTAAAACTTCTGGCAGCTTCAAAGTCAAATACCACAAAGCACTGCAAAGAATTAAGCTCTTATTTTAGCATAGGTGAGAGTATTTTAACCTTCTGACAACCTCCTGAATGAGATCTTGCTCAAGTCCAAACTTACTGGTAGCGGGAAATGCTAATTTTAAACTATAAGATGATGAAAAATGATTTTTCTAATTCAGGTACCCAAAGAAATGTAAGTGGCATGCAAAGAGTGACGATTAAATAAGTCAATTTCAGGGAAACTGGCAGGTAATCTGATATGGATTAGCCTATCCACCTCCACTTGTAATGTTCATAAGGAAATTTGGAAAAACTTACAGGCAAGGCAAAGATGATAAAAACCTCTAATTACAACCAAAAGACAGTCCATATAGCATCTCTATCAAGTAATTAACAACATGTCTGACAATGATTGCATGTGACTCGCTGTTTCCAATTTCTTTAACTGAATTTTAAAGCTATTACCAATGCCCTTGCCAGCACACAGCATGGAATGTGGCTGAGCAGATTTTGTGCAAAAAACCTTTATCTTCATCAGAGGAAGTTAAGTGGATAAGGCTGACAGGAAGATGGGAAAGAGCACACTGCAAGAAGAGACAGCATAGTGAAGGAAACGGAAAAATAATAAGCACATTAGCAGGCAGTGGGGGCTGGGAGATGCCAGTGGCTGGGAATGGCTCACTTTTAGGTCAACAGCTTGAATTTGACTCTGATGGGCAATAACTCCAAGTTCTATGGCCTGTGTAAGAGCCCATGGATAGGAGGGGTGGGATTCCAATCCAGGCACAAGTGTACAGCTGGGAATTCCCATGGCTTTGGAGCTGGCAGGGCACTCACAGAATGGAGAAGAACATGAGGTGGGAAAAAATATATCAATCCACCAAGCATTATGATTCTTAAAAGCCTGAAAACAGCCCCATTAAACCACACAAAAAATAAACAAAAAGCCATGCATTTGTTCAATGGTTATAGAATTTCTGTGCGGGGTAATGAAAAGCTTAAGAAATAAAAGTGATGGATGTTAGACAATGTGAATGTAATGAATGCCACCGAACTGTACATTTAAAAATGGTTAGAATGGTAAAATAGTATATATATTATACCAAAATTTTAAAAGAAGGAAAAAGCCATACATGCAATTTGTCAAGTCTATGAAAGCTTCCTCAGTTTAGCATTGGTTAAGTTGGGAGAGACAGCTGGAAGATATTTTGTCTTCTGATTATTTGCAAAGCTGTCGGAAGCTGATTGACATAGACAACAACTAAACATTATCATCAGACATATCAAAGGTCAGATATGTTATTTCATATCAGGAAAATTAATTATTTGGAAAAGGCTGGACAGAAATGAATAAATCAACCTCAGAAACAGCCTTAAACCTATGGCCTATTATAAGGTAAATCTTCTTCGTCTAGTTAAAACGTCTTTTTGCTCCAAAGTTGGTGCCCATTGTATTTTATAATTTGTTTCCTCTTCCCCCAGTAAATTAGTTAAAACATCTAAATATTCAAAACTTCTCATCTACATGAGAATCAAATAAATTTTTATAGCAAGATAATAAAAATCTGTAATATTAATTGACTTTTAATAGGGGCATCTAAATGTCAACCTGTTGCATTTTTTTCAATAACTTCAGTATCTCTAAATTTATAGATATTTCCTACATGACAGTGTCAGGTTCTAAAATTCAAGGCACTTTCTCAAAAAAAAAAAACCTTTTTAACAATAATTTAAGTGGCGTTTAATTCTGTGCCACACTATTAGAGGGTCATGTTCTTTTTTTCACCTCTGGGAGGAAAAGCCACCAATACAAGTACTCAAATAATAACATGGAACAGAGGAACCTAGGTAGCCATTTTAAACATTCACTCTTTACACCTCCCAGGAGAGCTGTCTTCACTTTTCTATGTTTTCTGAGGGTGGACTAATCAGTTCATTACAATACACAAGATGAAGATGTCACAGTTGCTGGATCCCAGCTAATGACTGTTGGGACCGTCCAGGCTGTTTCGAAGCTCTGTTCTCTTGTGTCCCTAAGCTTTCTTCTCTGGCTAAAACTTTCTTTTCTTCCCCTGTAAATTTGGGACAAATATGCTCCATTAAATAGCCCAAACAATCACAACCTTGATTTTCTCCAAGCATCTATAAACAGCTCTTACGTAAGCTGAATAATTCCTGTGTCACTATTTGAGGCAAATGCAGAAAATTTTTGAAACCCATCTGACCTTTGCAGCAATTTCTCACTCCCTGCCAGAAGTGGGGCCTTTGACTGCTCATTACTTAAAGCATTCACCTTTAAGGCCATTTCACAACAGCGCAAAGCCTCCTGGAAACATCACCTAATGAGAACCCTAGAAACCATTCTCTTATCTCACAGCAGTGTGTAGGTGAAAAACACATTATATGCCTACTGTGGGCTGATTTTCCCCAATTTTAGATAAGCCCTTTTCAATAAGGTTGCAATGGTGGCACTACACTTTTATATTTCAAGGGGGCAAATGAAAGGCACAAAGTGTGTTCTGAGTTTTAAATTAACTGCCACAACAGGTGCCAGCACAGGTCTGCTAGCTACCAGATGAAACCTCTTTTAAAGGAAACAAATGAACTAAAATGTAAGTTTTTCCATTAAAGGTTTCCTTGGGGTTAAAGCCTATGCCTTTCAGGAAGAAATCAACCCAAGATGGGCAGTAGAAGAAAGACACAGCTACCACTTAGGGAAACTAAAGGCTATAATAATAAACTTGCCCTGTCTCCAAATATCTGCCTGCCCCTATCAATCTTTCCTACTTTCTCCCACGATTCTCTCCTCCTCAGTACCCAAGCCCCAGCCACAAAATCTCCTTTCAGTTTTTCCAATGAGCCAGGTTCTTTCCTACCACGGAGTCCTTGCACAGGCTGTTTCTGCCGCCTGGAACAATCTTCCCAGCTCTTCCTTTGGAGGCTACCTTCTCATAGCTTGGGACTTGGCTTCAATGACTTGTCATCCAAGAAGTCACCTGCCTCCCATCTCTACAAGTCTCTCACCTTCTTGGTCTTTCTTTGCCCTGACCTCTTGATGTCTTACCTGGCCCTGAGTAGAAATTATATTCATAGGTAAGGGGAGGCATCTTCCTATCTTTCTCTTTTGTCACCAGGAGGGTGGCTTCGTGCACTTCAGAGAATCCTGTGCTTGGGGCTTAATGCTCTGTGACTACTGTCTTAAAATTCTTAGTAATTTTATCTTAGAATTTGTTTTTTAAGTGAAATCTGATGGGATCATGGAACATGCACTGGGGACCTGGACACTTGGCCCCTCCTGGCCTCCTCCTCTCTGTCTCTGCTGCTGACTTCCATCCTTGGTGGGGACTGGGAAAGGTGAGAGTTGGAGTCAGATGTTTGTGCCTGCACTGGGTGGGTATGACAGTGTCACCGTGTGTTTGACAGGCCTAACACATCCTGGCACATTGGTTGCCATACCTTCGGGTATTATGCATTGGGTATGGATTGTTGGCCCATGGGATGGGGGAGATACCTGGCTTGATTGCCCCAGCCCCAGCCAAGGCACAGTGCACTGAGCAGATGACTGGCAGGAGGGGGACCCAGCAGCTGGTGGGCAGGGTGCGGCTTCTTCCACTTGTCCTGTATTTACTTGCCTGAAAATGCATGACATTAAATAGCAAACACCAGGACAGGTAGACAGAGAGATCATGGAAGAAAAGAAAAGCTTTATATTTTAGTACCTTTAATGGTACCTTTCCCTGCTTTTTAAAACAATGGATCCCTGTATTTCATCTTGCAATGGTCCCTGCAAATTACGTGGCTGATCCTGTTTAGCACTGTATCCTTGGCATCCACTACAGAGCAGATACTCCAGCTCTCCTAAAAAAACTCTTTTCCTCTATTGTCTATCAGAAATAGTGTAAGGCAGTGAGAAGTGAGAGGAGGACTTAAAAGGAGTTGCATTGCATAAGACTAAATACAATATCAAGGCTCTCCTAGCCATGCACATGGGCAGTTGCGTTTTTTTTTTTGTTTTGTTTTGTTTTGTTTTTTTTGTTTGTTTTGAGATGGGAGTCTTGCTCTGTTGCCCAGGCTGGAATGCAGTGGCAAGACTTTGGCTCACTGCAGTCTCCGCCACCCGGGTTCAAGTGCTTCTCCTGCCTCAGCCTTCCCAGTAGCTGGAATTACAGGTGCCCGCCGCCATGCCCAGCTAATTTTTGTATTTTTAGTAGACATGGGGTTTCATCATGTTGGCCAGGCTGGTCTCCAACTCCTGACCTCCAGTAATCTGCCTGCCTTAGCCTCCCAAAGTGCAGAGATTCCAGGTGTGAGACACTGTGCCCGGCAGTAGTTTCAAATATTCCTGCAGGCACCCAAAATGGTGATGGTTCAGAATGTCACTAAGGCATCTACATCTACAAATGTGATTATAAAATAATGATCTGATTTTGTGAGCAGCTTGTGGAATCAGCCAAGTTACTTATAATCACATCTCTTTATGTGAGAATGTATGGATTGACTAAAAAATCCTTTGATGAACTGATTTTAATTGGCATGATCTGCCCTGCAGAAACTTAAAGACATTATTTCTTTCCAAACAACTAATTTTATCTTCACGTCCCAGCACACCTGCAGCCCTGGTAAGGTGCACTGCTCCCTCTGAGAGGAGGCAAAAGCGGCAGAGCCCACTTTCCTTAGGCTTAAAGGGAGCGCCCCATGCAGAATGCTTGCTTGGCTGAAGTTAATGCTGACCATTCTACTTTGGGGACCAACTCTCACCGATGCACATGGAAACCCAAGACCGCACAAGCCCACTATGAAGAGAAAACACACTGTGCTCCTGTTAGGATTCTTACCGATAATGTACAACCAGCACACCCTGACAGTTTTCAGCTCCATATTTGACTGAAAAAGCCTCCCAGCCCCTCCTAACACCAACTGCAAGAGCAGATCTTGCTCCTATTGGGATGGGCACCTGCACTGTGTCAAATGTGGGCAACAGCCTCATAGCTGTGTTTGTACCAAAGATCGAATAAAGGTCTTTTTCTTCACCAATTCTCCAGCTATAAATTCAAATATGAGCAAAAGCAACAAAAATGGGGGACATGGACTTATTCTTCTGTACTGCTGAATCAGCACAAAATCCCACTTAAGAGGAAAAAGGCTGGACTCCTAAGGAATGGTCACATAAAAATGACCTTTCTAATGAAGGCCTGGTTCTCTGCAGGTAAGCAATGGCAGACCTCATGCCTGTCTCCTGGAGAAAGGAATGCAGGCAGTGGCTACTGCTCCCTGTACCCCTGGAACTTCAAAGGAATTCAAGGGACCCAGGCCAGCTGGCTGCCAAAAAAAACAGTGTCCGAGGACTCCCTGGCCAGAGGTAAGTGCGGGCACAGCGGTCCTTCAACGCACAGGGCCTCTCTTTCCTGCCCCTCTCATGTTGAAACTACAGTATCAGGAGGCAGCAAAAGTCTGCCAGGCAATCGCTCCAAGTTCAGGGTCAGTTCAGCTCACTCCAGGAAAGCTGAGGGAGGCGGCTGATTCCCAACAGCCCCATTTGCTCAAGTTCATAAGTGCGACCCTCTGGGCTTCTTGCAGGCAGGCTCCATAAGCCCCGCACCACGCGAGCTCCTGCTCAGGTTACAGAAACTCATATTTTAAATAGGTGAAATTCTCTCTGCGGTGCTTAGGAGGAATTCCTGTAGCCCATATCATTCCCTACTTCAGGGACTGTACTAAGATTAGCCTATAAATGACTCAGTGGTTCACTAGGGGCCCCTTTCATGGCTTCCCCTATGGAAGAGACAGGCCAGGAGAGGAATCTTGATATCTGAATGCTTTTTGTACCACTCCTGGGTTCTGGGCTGGCTCTACTGGTCACAAATTTGCTTCTTGGAGTCCACTTCAAGATGCAAATTTATATTGCCAGTTAGATATTGCATCCGTTGCTCAAATGCACATTTTAAACTGAAAGTATAAAGTCATGAAAAGAAGAGGGCTTGTTTATTCAAGTAAAGAGACATCCGGTCAGCAGGAAGAGGAAATGAAAAACCTTGTGTGGAAGGTTCCTTTTTTTTTTTTTAAGAAGCAGGGTCTTGCTTTGTTGCCCATGCTGGAGTGCAGTGACACAATCATAGCTCACTGCAGCCTTGAATTCCTGGACTCAAGCAATCCTCCCACCTCCTACAAAGTAGCTGAGACTACAGGTGGCACACCACTGTTCCTGGCTACTTTTTAATTTTTTTTTTAAATAGAGATGGGGGTCCCTTTTTGTTGCTTAGGCTGCTCTTGAACTCCTGGCTTCAAGTGATCCTCCTGCCTCTGTCTTTGATATGTGTTTCTTCATAGAAACACATATCTAAAGGAAAAACACACAGACCACTGAAAAGAGCAATCTTAAAAAGATTCTGAAAATTAGTGATGAAGAAAGTTTCAACTAGTGCTTCTCATATCCGCTAACTGTAGAATCCCTTTCCTGAGCATATTTAGAAATTTCAGAGGCCCCATACCAATTTCAAGGGGTCTCTGAAATTTCTAAATTGGTTTCCAACACAAAATTATCAAAATATTTCACAGAAAAACCCAGATTTCTGTCTTCACTTGCAAAAATGTGGATGGGCAGGTAGCTGTGGGCTTCTGTCTCCTCTTGGGGATGACCAGGGCTCTGTAGTAGCTTACATCACACGCTGGGTTGTGTACCCGTGAGCTCACTACAGTCCCTGGTCTCATTCCCTCTTGTCCTTTGACTCCTTGGCCCTAGGAGGCATTTGAATTTATGACCGTTGCCTTGAATATGCTCTGAAAAACATGCGACTTAAAAATTTTCCAAAGCATAAGTGAAGGGTGTTCACTGGATGTCTGAGAGTATGGTGCTGTTCTCGGTGATCTGGGGCTACAGAGGTGTTTAAGAACATCCCTCCTCACAGAAACTTAGAACATGGTGAAGAGATGAGGCACATTAATCAGATGAACCAGTGTGGTACTGAGGTCCTGCTGCTAAGCACTAGCATTTGGACAGCTAGATAGGAGAAAAAGACTCTGGGGTACCATAGTCCCATAGGGTGACTACAGTTAACAGTACTATTTCAAAAAATGGCTAGAAGGATTTTGAATGTTCCCAATGCAAAGAAATGACAAATGGTTGAGGTGGTGGATATGTAATTATCTAATCTGATTGTTACATATTGTATGCATGTATTGAAATATCGTATGTACCACATAAATACGTACAATTATTATGTATCAATTTTAAAAAAGTAAAACAAAAATAAAAAATAAATGAGTACTCTTGGGGTTAGACTAGATGGAAGGCTTTCAACTTTTTGTTTTGCCCTCTTTAAATCTTGGAGACTCTTCTCTTATGTGAAATTTTATAAAGAATGAAATCTGAAGGGGGTGGGAGAGAGTATGTCCAGGCCCCCACCTCCTTGGTGTTCCCTTCTTATGCTACAACTTCTCCTTGGCCTCAGAGGGACCTTTACTGCAGGCCAGGGCTCTTTCAAGCCCAGATGGAGCCTCAATGGCTTGGGTGACACCCAAGGTCTCTCTAGACTCTTATGTTCTGCCTATCTGAAATCCCCATGGAGTAGGGAGGACAGGCACGACATGGTAAGAAAAGGAGCATTCTCTAGCACCTGACTGAAGAAAATAACCAGGAAGAGAGACAGTGACAATATTCATGATCTCACATACATGGAACACGTGACCATGAACCATGAACTGTAACAGTAGGTATCGTCTCAGAAGCATTCCAAACCTGGGCGATTGAGTGCCCCAGTAGAAGAGGAGGAGCAGGAGGCTGTGTGGATGGTCACATACTGCCCCCCTACTCCCCGCAACCCAAGCAAATAAGAACTGGTGGAAAACCAGAGACTGCAGACTCAAATCCCTGGTATCCCTGTAATGCGCATCTCTTGTTTCTGCCCACCCTCCTCATCTACTCTTGGTAATAGCTCATTTCCACTTGGGCAACCATCCTGCCTCTCCTTATCTCAACAGGGTTCCACTGAAATTGACTCCATCATGACTAGTTTTAGTGATGAAGACATTTCTCAGGTCTGGCCAATCAGATTGTTCATTAGCTAAGGGATGGCACATGACCTAAACTGGGCCAATGGGTGACCTCCCTGTGATTTTTGCTAGAATTATCAAGAAAAGGACTTGGTTTTAGCAACCACTGGGATTGCTGGGCTGTAATAGGATCAATCTTGGGGGTGCTAGGCACCACTTTCACCATGTTTGAGAAGAACATGCCCCCAAACCAAGCCACCAGAGTTTAGCATAGCTAAGTAAGTCGAAAGAGACCAATCAATGTTGGATGACCAGGTTTGAATACTTGGATCTAGCTGAGCCTCAAGCTAGATATCCTTGTATTTTCCCTTTGCTTTAGCCAATGAATCATTTGCCTTTTGCTATGTTTTGCTTTCTGCTGGGGCCAATTTGGGCTGGGGTTTTGACAGATGCATTCCAGAGAATCCTGACCAATAGAATCTTTCTTCACTGACCACCAGTGTAGTTCAAGTTAGTTATATGCCTCAAATTCATACTGAGCCTTTCTTACTACAAAACAAGATCAAAATCAGAGAATTAAAAGGTAAAAGGCCATTGACATTATCTCTATAATTGTAGTTACACATCTTTAACAACACTCATTAGCAAACTAATTTTGGCCCATGTCCAAATCTAACATTCATTAAAATAACTCACTTTTATTGGTTAACTGTGAAGCTCAAAGAAGGACAGTCCTGACATATTTACATAAAGCTACTCCTGAAAAGTTGTGTGAATAAAATCTACATCTGCCTTACGTAAAGTCATTTGCTATCATCCAAAATATCAATAAAGGAACTCAAATACCTAGTATAAAATTCATCAAGAGAAATGTTCATATCCTATGGAAGAGTATTTGCAAAAAAATGTTTCATAGCAATTGTATATAAACCGTTTTTATTGAAATTGAATATTTAAGAACTGTTGGTTCTGGATTTAATTCTTTCACTTCTTTAAAAAGCTTAGTTTATTAAGTAATTTTTGCCTACCTTTGATCTTTTTCTTCTGCATTATTTGAAGGATACTTATGGAGCCTCAATGTCAAAACGTAGTATCTAAAGAGCACACATAATTTTGTAGAGAATGAAAAATACGATCCTGGTTCCTGAACTTACCACAGTATAGAAGATATAGCTTACTTTTAAAACACCAAATAGACAAAACAGGTAACTTAAAGAAACAGTGTTACAAGGTAACAAAAAACCAACTAATGCATATTCTCACTTATAAGCGAGCTAAACATTGGGTACTGGGTGGACATAAACATGGCAACAGCAGACACTGGAGACTACTACCAGGGGTGGGGGTGGGGCTGGGGGGCAGAGGAATGCAAGAATGCAAACACTGAAACACTGCCTATGGGGTATTATGCTCACTATCTGGGTGACAGGATCAGGCATACCCCAAACCTCAGTATCATGCAATATACCCATGTAATAAACTTGAAAAACAATCACTTGACAAAATGATTTAATGAAAAGCTTCTTTAGATAGCAAGAGTCATTCAGCAAGTGGTGTGCTTTTTTTTTTTTTTTTTTTGAGAAAGAGTCTCACTCTGTCACCAGGCTGGAGTGCAGTGGCTCCATCTCGGCTCACTGCAACCTCCGCCTCCTAGGTTCAAGTGATTCTCCTGCCCCAGCCTCCTGAGTAGTTGGGACTACAGGAGTGTGCCACCATGCCCAGCTAATTTTTGTATTTTTAGTAGAGATGCGGTTTCACCATGTTGACCAGGATTGTCTTTATCTCCTGACCTTGTGATCTGCTGCCTCAGCCTCCCAAAGCGCTGGGATTACATATGTGAGCCACTGTGCCGAGCCAAGTAGTTTGCTTTTTAAAATAATTTTTTGTTTCTTTTTGAGACAGGGTCTCGTTCTGTCGCCCAGGCTGGAGTGCAATGGCGAGATCTTGGCTCACTGCCTCCCGGGTTCAAGTGATTCTCCTGCCTCAGCCTCCCAAGTAGCTAGGACTACAGGCATGTGCTACCACGCCCAGCTAATTTTTGTATTTTTAGTAGAGATGGGTTTTCACCATGTTGGCCAGGCTGGTCTCGTACTCCTGACCTCAGGTGATCCACCTGCCTTCGCCTTCCAAAGTGCTGGGATTACGGACATGAGCCACCATGCCAAGCCCTTAAAATAATTTTTAGTTATGGAAGTAATAAAAATACTTTGCTTGTAAAAAAAAAATTAGAACATATATATGTTCTAATATAGCTAAGATTGTTTTTGATCACTTCCTCTTCCAAGAAGAAACCACTGACACTTACCTGGGGTGTGCCCTCGCAGATCTTTTTACCTATATATTTATATTGATTCATATATATGGATATTCCCATAAAGGCCATGAAATGTTATGTATTATTTTGTAACTTATTTTTTTCTCTCAAAAGCATGTTTTAGAGACCTTTCTTATCAATCAGTATACATATGTTTGTCTCATTATTTTTAATTCTATACTTTATTCAACCATTCTACTATTGATGGACATTTAGGATGTTTCTGAATGTCTTTTTTCCCTATTACACACAATGCTGCAGTGAACATTGAGGTATAAGCCTCTTTACACATATAAGGCTAGATCTTCTCGAGGCCTGATTTACGCTCACTTTTCCAGGAAGACAGCTGTTATAAAACACAAGGTAGACTTTTATGATATTGGCAATAGCAAAAATACAGTGCCAAAGAAAGTTTATATAAATGAAAGTTGTTTATTTTTCTCCACTTTTTAAGGATCAGATCACCCTTCTTGCTTTTCAAGAACTGCTGTATCTTTAAAGAAGGCTGACTAATTAAGATAGAAACCATAGCTGGTACTCAACATCGATTTTTTACTTGATCTAATTCCCTACCCTTCCCCCTACCCCCATTCCCCCTGCCAAGATTTTCAGCACCATATATCTGTTCTTAATTGATGTGTTAATTATAAGGATTACCTATTCATCAAAGTACAGCCTGAAAGACTTACTAAGTCTCAAGTCAAGATATGTACCTGAAAAAAACAAAACTGCTCCATACTGATGGACTTCATTCACTTTTAAAGTGAAATGTATGATACATACAAAATAATGTATATGGGGTGTATATAGTAAAAAGAATAAAAAATACCCTGTACCCATGATTTAGCTTAAGAACATTCTCTGAGTTGTTGATGCCTATTGAGGGTTACAATCCAGTTACCTTATTTTCTTTCTTCGAATAGGTAAATATTCTGATCTTTATGTTTATCTTTCCTTTGATTTCTTATTAACACTATTAACACTTTATTATGGAAATTTTCAAATATACAAGAATGTAGAGAGACTAACTTAATGAACTCTCAAGTACTCAACACAGTTTGAATGATTAATTATCATTTTGCCATTCTTGTTTCATATGCCCACTCCCCATTCTTTTTATATCCTCGGTGTTTTTCTAAAAGCAAATCCCAGAGACCATGTCATTTCACACAGAAATACTTTATAATGCATTTCTAAGCAAAGACTTAAACAAAATCATAACTACGATGCTAATATCACACAACACAATTAGCAATTCTTTAATTTCATCTAACATCCATCCATAATCAAATTTCAACAGTCTTTTTATAGTTAGTTAAAAAAAAAAAGGTAGAAAAATTAAAAAGATACAAAGCCAAGAAAACCCCACATTATTTTAAAAATATTTTATTTCAAGATTTACCAAGTGGCCAATCCATCCCTCAAATTAGCAAATAGTGAGGTTTTTACTATGTAATCAATAGCAGTGAACATTATTAGTTATATTCAAGGAAGCTAACTGAAGACACAGTTTCCTCCTCTCCCGTCCCGTATTTGGCCTTGTGTACAGCAGAATCATTAACGAATAGACACAGCAATTGGTAGGGTTTTGAGATTTGCACGTGTGCTGAGATGCAGTTAACAAATGAACTAAATTATATGGTGACTCTGATGTTAAAATGTGATTAATACACACTTTGGGCCTTATTTTCTAAGCTCAAAAATAATTGGGTAAGACTGCAGAGTATTTGGGTTTGGAGCTTATTTATTTTCCTTTCTTTAAGATGGCATATGATTAATTTAAATGTAGCCATTCAGGAACATTTGCTCCCTGTTCTTTTTGCTTTTTACACTTAGAAAAAAAAAATGTATGTTTGGAGAGCAGTAACACACATGCATTTTACAAGGAGACTGTTAGGTAAATGTGGAAACAGCTTCTGTGGGATTTTGGTCCTGCTTTTCTTGGTGTATTTGTCAATAACAAAGAAATCCAAGAGAACTCATCTTTAAGCTAAATGATCAGAATTGTGTGAATTCAGGTATTTTTTTTTTAATTTTAAACTTTTTTACTAACCAAAAGACAGCCGGAATGTTAACTACTATTCTAAAGCAAATGATTCATTATTGCTGCTGATATTAGAGGTGCATTCTGATTTAAGAAAACTCAAAGTATGGAAAGGCTCAAGAATTAAAAAGTGATTATTGCCATTGTAAAATTTTTTATTCTGGAAAATTCCAACCATATCTAAAACTAGAGAAGACAGTATCATGAAACTCTATGTACGCATCACCCAGCTTTAACAGTTTTCAACGTGTTAATCTTGTTTCAAATATACCTCAAATGGTTTTACAATGGGGATGGCACACAGCAACAGATTTGTCTCCATAAATATCTAGGAATATAAGGGAAGAAAGAAAACTCATCGAGGGCTGACATAGTCCTCTCCCCGCTAGAGCTTGGCGCAGTGATGGTGACATAACAGGGTCACAGCTCGAACCTCTGAGCCCACACCCACAAGAACCCCCACCACTACCCAAGAGAGAAGCACTTTAGGTGTGGTATACTGATCCCTGAAGAGAGACCTGAAAGGGTGGTAGGGTCTGGGAAGATGCTGAGGTAACAACAATTGAGCTTGCTGGTTCTAACTCCTTCCTCTCCTCTAGGCAGAGATCTGTTGTGTATTTAGTTCTGTCAGAGAAGGTAAGGGCACAGATCCTGGTTATTTGCCTCTGTCATGTATAGATACAAAAGTCATCTTTCTTTCCCTCACTTTCCAGATGAAGTAAGTCACCAAGCCCTGTCACTCTACTTGAAAGTATTTCCTAGACCCATCCCCTTTTCTCCAGCCTCCTGACTTGAGTTTCTTTCTATCTATCAGATCCAGCCACAATGACTTTATGTGTATCCCAACTAATCGGAAAAGCTCCTGGCCGTCCCAGCTGGGATAAGTAGACATTCAGTGGTTAGTGCTGGGGGACAGTTGGTAGTAGTATATACCAAACTACTGCTTCCTCTGGTATCAAAAGAGAATACGGAACTCTACGCGCTACTTTCATCAAAGAGTTAACAACAATTAAGCATTCGAAAAATGGTGAAGTAAGTTTGAGTACTTTTTCCCTAACGGCAATATCAGAAACAATGAATTAATTGCTGTTCCCTATAATCTAACACTACCTTTTTGTGTTAGCAGGAAAAAGGGAGTAAGTGAAATGCCCCAAGTCCACAGTGATTGATATGTTAACTTTTTACAACAAACACAACATAGACCCAGATGCTGCCTGTGCGGGTCACTGGTCAGGCTTGCAGCTCGTCTTCTGAGGTACAAGCTGAGGTGGCAGGGTTTTAGCAAATGCAGAAACCAGGCTCTGAGAGTTGAGGTTTCACCAGGAGATTCCCAGTGGCCAGTGACACCACACGAAGGGGATAAAAGACCACACGGCTGGTTTTTAAGCTCCATAGTCGCTCTCCCTAGTGTCTTGGATCCCTTAGCAACCCGTCAACAGCATGCCTCTTTCCTTGTTCCCTTCAGCAAGTGCCAGGCACTGCTCTGGACACTCGTTTCCAACATCATGAAGACTGGCGAGTCCTGATCTCATGGAGTTTTCATTTGTAATTTGTACAGTGTGGTTAAGCAGCACCCACGACCAAATCATAAACCTACAAAGCCCAGGCTGGCCCCAGATGATGCTGGTAACTCACATGGCCACGAGCTGTAGTTTTCACAGGTGGTGGCTGAGTAAATGATGATAATGACAGTACCTGCACCTCTACATTATTGAGGTGCTGAAATGAGTCAACACGTAGAGCCTAGACCATATCCAGTCAACACAGAAAGCCCAGTGGATATTAGCTAATATTGTTGTTGTGGTTGCTATTTCTATTTAGTGTTGAAGATTTCTTTCATTTATTTGGAAAACCCCATCACCACAGGAATGGGGGTTACAAAGGATATCAGGAAAGCCCTTGCTTTTTTCCCTCCACCTTCTAGACAGGGTCACACTATGTCACCCTGGCTAGAATGCAGTGGCGTGATCATGGCTCACCACAACCTTCACCTCCTGGGCTCAAGCGATCCTTTGCTCCCATGTATCTAGGACTACAGGCACATGCCACCATGGCTGGCTAATTTTTAATTTTTTTGTAGAGACTGGGTCTCACTATGTTGCCCAGGCTGGTCTTGAACTCCTGGGCTCAAGCAATCCTCCTACCTCAGCCTCCTAAAATGCTGAGATCATAGGCATGAGTCACTGTGCCTGGCTGCCCTTGTTTTTTTTTTTTTTTTTTTTAATCTATGACTAAGATTGAACTTGGCCTTTTAAAATGCTTTCTGATACTCCCCTCCCCAACCCCCATTTCCATGTGAGCTGTGCAACATTTCACTTTGGGCCCTGAATATTTCTGAGCTGGGTTACCAGGACTGCCAATTGCTAATCGCCATGGCTCCAGTCTATATAAGTGCTGTTGCCAGAATAATTCTCTTAAAACACAGCCTAAACATGCTCTTTTCCTCCCAACAATGCCGTCTTGTTCTAGACTGGATTAAGGGTAAGCTCCTCCTTTTATGTCAGCATCTTACTACCTAGCCTAGCCCACCTGCCAGTTCTCACCTCCACCGAAGCTGGGTCACCCTTTTAAGCCACCTATAAATATATTCCAGGTCATTTCTATCTCTATCCACCATATCAATGCCTTTTAAAGAAACCTGCTCTTTTTCTCTTCAAAGCCTTCTCTCTTAAGACGTTCATTTCTTCACGCAGCCTAACTGATTCACTGCTGCCTGTGTGAATTTATCCGCCAACTCTTCTGCTTATTTTGAGCTATATCACTTTTTTTTTTCTTATTTAGTTTGGTGTTTTGCCTCCTATGTGCAAGTCTCATATCCCAAGACAGACTCTAAATTTCTCAAGGGCAAGAATGGTGTTGTATATTCTTTCTGTTTTCCGTCTTCTTTTTCCCCACCAACGTCCAGGTAGGCAATTCAGTAATACTTGTAATCTTTGAAACTCTTCGCACACTTTATCATTATAAACTCTTACTAACATTTGGCCATACTTAATGAACCTGATTAAGGTTGCAAAATCTAAACACATAACCACAGCTGTCAGGCTTTTGACAAGGGAACCAGCTTCCCCACTTGATTTCCACGGTGGCTTAAAAAATCACATCTGCTCCCCACCTGAGCTAGAGGCATCTCTCTGAGTCCTTTCCACTGTCAACTGGGACATGGGCTTGGGAGGTGATGCCCTCCACTCAGGGTCTCATCTACTTTTAACATTTTCCTGGAGTTTGCTCACAGATTCTGTGGAATCTCTCTTTCCAACAGAGCACATCCATCCTATCTCCAGCTTCCCCTTTCCCTATACAGGCCACTGTTATCACTCACCTTGATGACTGCAGACCACTCCTAATGATTCTATTTTCAGTCTTTCCCACTTCTAATCTAGCAATGGCTCATTCAACAAATACCTACTGTGTGCCTACTATGTAAAAAGCATAAACAACAATGTTGGAAAGAAGTGGACGCAACGCTAGGCTCTCAGGGTGTCAAGGGAAAACCTTGTTACACTTGGCCCTCTGGCTCTGTATCTGATGAGAATTAGGTGAGCGACACTGACATCTACATTCTAAAACAAGTCATTAGAAGGCTGGGCGTGGTGGCTCATGTCTATAATCCCAGCACTTTGGGAGGCCAAGACAGGCAGATCATTTGAGGTCAGGAGTTCAAGACCAGCCTGGCCAACATGGTGAAACCCCGTCTCTACTAAAAATACAAAAAATTAGCCAGGTAAGGTGGTACACACCTGTAATCCCAGCTACTCAACTGAGTCAGGAGAATTGCTTGAACCTGGAAGGCGGAGGTTGCAGTGAGCTGAGATCGTACCACTGCACTCCGGCCTGGGTGACAGAGCCAGATTCTATCTCAAAATAAATAAATGAATGAAATGAAATAAAACAAGTCATTAGAAAACAAAGCTCCTTACGCTAGCTTGTAGACCAAATGCAACCATTATTAAGCAAAGAGAAAAACACAACGGTGGGCTAAATAAGAGAAAAATAAGGTGCTACTTACACATGCATCTTGATTTAGTTGCTCATGATGGAGAATCAAGTGAAGGGTCATGATGAAGAATCATGGCATGGAATCAGGTGTAAAACCTTTTGTTTGGGATAATAATTATGCATTCAGTCAAAATTATAACTTGGCTACAGTCAAAATGATAGGCTTTTATTTTAAAAAGATTCCACTTCCATAATGGTGTTCTCTCTGGCATCTAAATAATTGCTTTCCTATAAGAAGGTGACTGATAGGTGAATCTGAGAAAAGATACAGAGTTCTCCACAAGCTAAGGCCACCAACAACTACAATTATTTCCTCCAATATCCATTGATTCTCTTTAATATTTATCTTTCTGATTTCTTTTGCTATAGTGGTTTCCCTCACCTTCACAGCCTTCCCCACAAGTAAGTCTGCGTGGTCAGAGTTCCTATTTTGTGGTATGCTATGTTCTGAGACTGGCATCATGAAACCAGGCAGCTGTAAGAAATGACAAATTTCAACAGTACAGCTATAGAGAAGGAGCTCAGTCAAGGATGTTAAATGGTCAGATGGAAAGCAAATCCCTCAGGGGCCAGGTATTTCTAAAGATCAGCTGTGTGGCATCTTACAGAGAATCCTAGAGCCTGGTATCACTGAGACTGCAGCCCTCCTCTCTCAGATGAAAGGAATGATCAAGGAATGATCAAGAGGTGGTACCAGAGCACCACCTTCTGGCTCACAGGTGTCAGTGTCTTACACAAAATACTTCCTACAAGATGGTCATTTTGATCTGTTAAATAAGAAAAATGAGATTCTTTATATTTGCAAAAGAGACATATGTGAAAGCACAGTTGTGGTTTTGCACTTCTGGGGCTGTGTATATGAATACTGTTGGTCAGAATATTATACAAACATGGATGGTTTTGTTGTTTTGAATAAAGCAATTTTATCTCAATGCTTTCTTGATCTCAACTTTAAGATTTTATTATTAACATAAAATGTCATGAAGAACTTTGGTAAGCCAGTCCTTTTAAAAGAAATTAAACTAGTTTTAGATACTAGTGTTTCCTTGATAAGCTAAACCTATACTTGTTCTAATGGTTCCCTCAAATTTTTTCTATTAGGTGCTACCTTTACAAGCAAATGTATAAGTGCTCCTTTATTTACTTGAAGATTCTGCTGAGGTCATAAATCTGATGTAAGTTCCATTTACGAATGATGAGTGCATTAAACATCTGGGAATGCATAACCCAAGTCTAGCATTACACATGAATATTTTTAAACCTCAAGGAAGTATGATTTCATTCTTAAAATACTAGGCTTCAAAAAAGTACAATTTTTCACTTTAAATCATTTCTTTATCCATAAAGCTTTAACCAAAGTATCATTCCTATTGCTGTCTACTTGGCCTTATCCAATGAACAATGAAAAATCCTTCTTTTGCTCAATTTGGTAATTTTTGATTATAGAGGATATCATCTAATGCTTTTCCCTATGTACTTTGCAAGGTCTTAAATGACAATACAAGTACATTTCCAAAAATATAACACAGCATTTATTGTGTCTGAACTTAGCTCTCTCAGTTCAACATGAATGTGCCTTGAGAAACTTCGTAAAAGCTTTAAACTTCTTTAGGGCAGAAAGGTATCACAAACTGAAATTAAACCTACAGTTAAGGCTTTTATACAAAATGTATACATAGATCAAGTTCTGCTCTCTGACACACAGGCAACAAAGCAAGAGCGGGTGGGGGGAAGCCTAAACAGATGCGTTTTTGTATTACGCAGTCGACTTCTGCATCTGAAACGTAACTCAGTGAAACAGAAACTCAGCCATGTGACTCCTTTTCTGTAGAGAATAGAGGTGAACACAGTATCCTGAAGTCAGAGGGCATGTGCTAGACATCCACTTATTCATATTTCTGCCTTCTTTATAAAGAAAAATTAGTATTACACTGCAGTGTATGCGTGTCTGCTTTTCTTGGGTACATTATTATTCTCTCCAGATGACCACCTGATGTACCTCATTCTCACAATTAAAACAGTTATATGGTTAAACACATAGGAACAGAGTTAGTTAGCATGTGGTGTAACAAATGAACTCACATGAAATTTACATATGATTTAATTAGCTGATAATGGGTCTTAATTGAGGGACTGAAGAAAGGAAACATATTCTCTTGGACACATAAAGGCGCCATTCAGGAAGAATAGATTTGTTTTTACTAAGCCCTTCTCAGTTAGGAGAACCACCTGTGCAAATACGGGGCTCAAGTCAGATGACAAGCAGGGTTTTTATGGGACCAGGAAGATTTTCATCTCCATGACAACCTTTCTGGCTCCAAACAGAGAATGTTATTTTTCTAGACTCCCCATCTCAGCCACACCAGCAGACTCGATTCGGCCCTGACATGCAACTGAACACTCTTTCTTGGACAGCCATTATTCACCTGGGCTGCTTCTGCCGATTCATTATTGTTTGGTGATTACAGATCTGACATATTTTGTAATGACTCCATCTTCGGGGGGCTTCATTTTCAAGAAGCGAAATAATGCTCTGACTCAACACTTCACTGCGACTACAAGCCAGTTTCCCAACTCCAAAGTATACCACTTTTTATTAAGGTGGTCTTGTACCCACATGAGTCACCAGCTTGTACATATAAAGATAACTGCATTAGTATCATTTAAGAGCATGCGTATGATTTAATTTTTCATTATATTAACAGCATAATTGATTGACCTGTAGGGAAATACACAAAAAGGCTTCCCAGGAAATTCTCTCCAAGTAAGAACAGAAAAAACAAAACAACAATGTTTTCATATGAATGTGCTTGTGATATGAAAAGGACAGTTTCTGCAGTAACTCCGGCAAGTGCTCGTGGCTCTTTGGAAATGATATTCCATTAAGTTTTTTATTTATAGCCAAATCCTGGTCCTAGTCTAAGATAGCCTGACACCCACAGGCGGTGGCTTGGAATCTGAGAGCATGAGATTACAAAGCTGAAGGCAAAGATCTTGCTTCTTAATTAAGAACTAAACTATACTTTTATGCATGATGACATTTTATGTAACTGTTTACCCATGAATAATCATTTGGGAGTACTTCTGATACAAAATGACCCTCTGATTGAGCCCTTTGAGCAAACCCGTCCTTAAAGACAGACTTTGTTTCAGGATTCAAGGCATAGAATATGGCTCAGAATTAAAAGTCATAGAATTTGATTCACCCAACTTTCTTTACTTTGTCAAGATTTTTGTTATTGTTTTAGTAGAACCAGACTACAAATACACTGGGTAGAAATAATAATACAAAAATACCTCTCCCAAACAAAAAGTGTAAAACATCAATTGATTATTCAAGTTAGAAAAAACATATTTCATTTAACAAACCGGTAGACTTATCAGCCAGAAAATCATGATTTTTCAAATTGTCTACATTGTGAATGATAGTTTACTGAATTTGTCAAACTTTTGAAGCTTGAAACCTTATAAAACGAATTACTATTTGTTTAATATAAATACTACTAAATAATTTGTTTATTAAAGGTCATTTATTTTCATCATTAGAAACTTACTGGGTATCAGAAGAGCATACATTTTCAAACTGCATTAGTTTATAGGTGATTTTATATGTCCTTTCGTTTAAAAAAAACAGCAAATAAAGTCAGTGTGAGGAAAAAGAAATTCTATTAAAAATTTTTGAGACAAAAAATAAAGTTGTGCTGGATTAGAGACCCCAACCAACTTTCCAACCCAATCCCTCTGTAATAAGCACAGAGGAGGCACTCAACCATCTTCTGGATGGTCAAGTGAACTCATTTACGTGTGACAAGTATGCCCCTAAGACTCCCATGAACTGGCACGGCCACAAACCATGGAACTCAGGTATGGACAGCTAGAGAGAAGGCAGAAAAAAAAATAAAAGAAATGGTGTCCACTGTGGTCCCCATCCATGTAAAACTCATTATCTCTGTTCTGAGATAAAATACACAAGATATCTTCAGAACAATTTTAAGTCTGAGTATCAACACAAGCAGAATAACAGGGCATGGGTGGTACCTCAGGGCTGAGAGAGCACAGGCCCCAGGGCTGGTCAGGCTGATCTTGCAATGTCCATTTCTGAAGTCAGGCCTGGGAAGCATTACAGTTTTCTGATCATATAATTAATAATTGCATCTCTCAAGTCTCAGGAAAAGGCAAACCATATACAGGGAATAAATGTATGCAACAAAGATGAAAAGGAAAGCTTTTCTACATCAATAAGAAAAAGATAAACAGACCAGCCCACTAACAGGGAAGGTAAGCACTTCACCAAAGAAGAAATACAATAGGCTAATGAAAAAAACCAGATTCAATCCAACTAGATAACAAATAGCTACTCATTTAAATAATCTAGTGCCACTTTTTACTCAATAACATGGCCAAGGTTGAAAATAACCCTATAGTATTGAAGGGGCAGGGAAAAGACTTACTCAAATATGATCTGAGGGAAAGCATTAGTGACAACTTTTCTGGAGAAATATCTAAAATACTGATGCAAATATTCCAATTCTAGAAATTTTTCTTAAGGAAAATGCATAAGTTAATGGAAGGATTTACACATACGTATCTTCAGACCAGGCACAGTGGCTCATGCCTGTAACCCCAGTACTTAGGGAGGTGGAGGCAGGCAGGTGGCTTGAGCCCAGGAGGTTGAGGCTGCAATGAGCCATGATATGTGCCACTGTACTCCAGCCTGGGTGACCATGTGTCAAAAAAACAAAAACAAAAACAAAAAAAACCACTTCAACCCAGTATTGTCCTTAATGGTAAAAAATAACCACAGTAATAGGTGAGGGAAATTGCATCACAGCCGGCACAGACACAGGTTGAATACTACATAGCCATTAAAAGCCCTGAGGGTGAAAGCTACCTCATGACAAAATATTGTTTATGGCACACTGCTAAGCAAAAGCAGGCCACAGTACACTCAGAAAAATGATGATCTCTTTTTAAAAATGTGTATGTGAACATATAAGCATATATTTCATTCCCATTTTCTAACACCCCCTCATGAAGCACACACAAGGCATACACCAAAATAGTAATAGGTATTTTTTTCTGTATTGTGAGATGACAGGTTACTTCTCACTCTGAGCTTCCCAGTGTTTTTAGAAATGAGACTGTATCACTTCTGTAGCTTGGAGAAGTTATAGGAGTTTGATAATGTCAGGTCTAATTAGAATCAGCCATATGAGAAATCACTACTGGCAGCTGAACACTTGGCAAAGAAAAGATGTATTTAAATGAAGCCTTAGTGGAGCTCTAAAACTGCATACAAAAGGAACTCTTCAGGTATTGGCAACTGTAAGTCAGACGTGCTAACAAAACTCCTGTGACTGAGATGCAGCTGGCCAGACACGGTGGCTCATGCCTGTAATCCTAGCTCTTTGGGAGGCTGAGGCGGGCAATTACTTGAGGGCAGGAGTTTGAGAACAGCCTGGCCAACGTGGTAAAACACTGTCTCTACTAAAAACACAAAAATTAGCCGGGCGTGGTGGCGCATGCCTGTAATCCCGGCTACGTGGGAGGCTCAGGCATGAGAACTGCTTGAACTCAGGAGGTGGAGGTTGCAGTGAGCCAAGATTGCGCCACTGCACTCCAGCCTGGGGGACTGAGTAAGACTGTCTCAAAAACAAACAAACAAACAAAAAAAAAACAACCAACAGATGCAGCTACTGCTAGCCCTGTTCCCACTCTTCACAGTGGGCTTGGCTATCGACTAGCAAGATACTTCAAAAAACCTCTCTTCCCCCGCACATGCTGGACACCCTTGCTGAGCGGCAGCCACCTCCATACAACTCCTCTCATAGTGTTGCCCTGAACAAGGAACAAGAACTCAGCAGAGTAATTTTCAAGGAAGATCTCCCTCCCACTTTGGTCCTCAGAGTTTTGTGCATAAACTCACTCCTGCGCTGGTCTTCAGAAATCTGGAAACAGTGGTGGAGACATAAAGGAAAATTCTGGGAGTGAAAGAAGAAAAGCCAACCAAAGTTTCTCCTTGCAGGATTCTGTCATCATGATGGCCAATTTTACCTTGGCAATGCAACCGACAGATGATGGTGCCTCCAACTAGGACTGGCTGTGCAGCTCCTCAGGCAGGAGACAATCAGTGACTTAAGGGACCACTAGGGGGCGATCGAAGAGTGAAAAGTTTTCTATCCTCAAGAAAGATAAGCCAGGAAGCCCTAATTTCAAACTTTTAGTCATAGGAGGGTACTAGCTCCCAGGTAAATCTTGTTTTTAATTTTAACTATAAATGTAAACAGAGTCTTTCATTTTAACTTCTCCGGACATGTAAACAGAGAGGACTTTCTGAAAGAGATCTGTGAAAAGGCAGGGTATGGCACACAAAATTGATACACTGGAAAATAAATATTTTTTCTCTCCCCTGTCCACTTCCCTAGCCATAACCACGGCCTCCTCATACAAAACTCCCCCCAAAATAAATAAATAAACCTCTGGTAACAGAGCCCCTAGTGTCCCTTTGAGGTTCTATTTATATATTATGCCTATAGTTTATACAGACAGGCCTAAAACCTTTCTGCAGCAGCAAAGACAATTTCCCCCACCCGGGCTCTCAGTATTTATCTGTAAGCCTCATGTGGCAATTAGTTACCTACTGTGCAGTGAGGGCTCTGGTGTTGGTGTTTAACTCTCCTAAGCTGCCTCAAATCCTTTGTGGAAGGAGGCAAGATATAAATAATAATTTTTAAAACACACAGGCTTACTCTGTTATTTCCATTTCTCATGTGTTTTGACTCTTCCTTTTTTATTTTCCAAGCCCCCTGTGAGGAAGCGACTTTGTCCTCATAATGACATTGGAAACCAGCCACCCGGGGAAGGGATGGTGTCAGGGTAACATGCTCACTGAGCACCTACCATGTGATAGGCACAGGGTGGACTCAGGAGGACACAGACCCATGTGGTCTCTGCTCTTATAAGGTGCAGGAACCGGACCTGTTTGTTTGTCCCCTAATTTCTCCAACATGTGGGAACCAGGCTGATCATTTCATCTCTCCTGCCTCAGTTTCCTCTTCTATAAAAAGATCATTGATCGAGATGGTGGCTAATGTCCCTTCTGGATCTCACAGTGCTATGGCTCAAAGGGGCATTCCCTCAGTACTTGCTAACTTACTGATAAACTAGGCTTTGAGTCTTGGAGGGCAAGAAGCATCTCTCACCTGAGATCCTGTAGGAAAATCACAGCAAAATTTAATTTTAAATTGGGGATTCAGGCTTTTAGGCCTTTCCAAGGAAAACACCCTCTTCTCTTACTGCCTAAGCAACTCCTAGCAGTAACTTTAAACTGATTGAATGATCAGTTCTTGCCCAAAGACGCCTGAGTAAATACCAAACAGACAACTTCCTGCCTTGAATCCTGGTATGGGTGGACAGCTCTTCTCTGTGACTTCCCTGAAAACCCACTGCAAATGTTTCCACCTGGGGAAATCAGGGGCCAGGGCCTCCAGCCACCCTTTCCTTGAAAGCAATAGTTGCAAATGTTTTGAAAACAACAGATTATCTTTAAAGAAGCAGCAACAACAAAAAGCCATTTGTTTCTTCTACCATGACTGATTCATTTGTCGTACACTGGAGGTTGGGGGTGGAGGAGGAAAGGCCCTCAAACAAATGTTTCCTATCAGAGGCAAGTATTTTGATAATCAGGAAAATACCAAATAGATTTGCAACCAGCTTGGAAAACTACTTAGCTTGAGGATTCAACAGGATTCCTACTGCACGCTTTCTGACTCCTCTAGCTAACTGTCCATTTTTGTGTCACGTAATTCTTCAGCCAGAACTCAAGAACAACCGTAATAAATATAGTTCATGGGTATGTAAACTAATGCTCCTTATGTATGACCTTTTATGTCTGGTCTTGCCTGGAAACTGGTAGCTCCATCTCTAAATCTCTACCCAAGAAACACTAGCACATATACACGCACAAGGAAAAAGGTCTAAGAGGGCTTGCAGCACCATAGCTTGGAAAAGCAAAATAACTGCAGTCTAAATATCCAGTAATAGGGGAATGAATAAAGCATGTGCTCTATGCCAGTGAAGAGGCCTGAGCAGAAGGAAATGTAGAAGACCACATAAGCACAATATACAGAAGGAAAGAACACACAGAATTGACAGAGACTGACCCCTACAGTGGGGAGTAGGCTGGTTCGGAGCTGGGAGTGGAGGAGGTAGATCCAAGGACAGCTTTAATGATATATGTATAGTCATCTCCCCCTTATCCTCTAGGGATACATTGCCAGAGTCCAAAGGCAAGCCTGAAACCAAAGATGGTACCAAACCCTACAAACACTACATTTTTTTCTATCTATAAACACCTATGATAAAGCTTAATTTATAAATTAGGCATAGTAAGAGGTAATAAATTAGACCAGTTAAAACAATATACTGTAATAAAAATTATATATGCATGTGGTCTCTTTCTCAAAATACCTTAAGATAGGTACTATACTGATCTATTTTCAGACCATGATTGACCACAGGTAGCTGACACCTTGGACAGAGAAACCGTGGCTAAGGGTGGACCACTGAAATACTCTACAATTCTAACATGAAAATGTAAAGGAAAAACATTCAGATATCGCTTTTCAACATACACACAGAGGGAGAAAACAAAACACTGAAGGCAGATGTGGCAAAATGTTACCAGTGGCTACTTTTCTACGATAGAAATATGGGTGACTTCGTTTCTTTTTCGTGTTTTTCTCCATTTTTCACTCCTCTCTTACCCCCAATAAAAAAAACAATTAAGCAAGCCTGTATCCCATTGTGGTCTCTGAGACTCTCACCATCAGGGAAAGTGAAGTCTACTGAAGAAGGCTCTAGCCAACGCAAAAACAGAAAGGTCCGAGCAGGAAGCGGGATGACTCTCTTAGCCCTTTGTTGTCCATGATAGAAAAGTGGTCAACTTTTATAAACCACCCCTACTCCAGCCCTGGGTGTCCGCTGGGCCCCCTGTCTGCATCCTCTAGAGCTGGGTTTCCAGGGGGTGAATCTGGTAGAATTTCACACTTGGTTTTGCCTATGCATTTGGACATTCTTGGTAAGGCAAGCTTTTCCCTTCTTATTTTCTGATTGCCCCTAGAGAAGATGGTTTGCTGCAGGGCTTCCCCTGCAATCCCATCCCGGAGCCAATGAGGGGAACGGATCTGGGGATGAAGGCAGATAATGGCAGCATTTCTCACTGACCTAAAGTACCGTCCACCTCGCCAGCAGACAAAGCAGGGCATGTTGTAAAAAGCAGTTCTGCTGGCAAACAGCTAACAAATCCATGTATTTGCAACCAAGGATTGGCGGCCGCATCTAAAACAGACACCTCATTGTGCTTGGTTTAAAAGGAGCCCTTGGAAGCAGGGCCTTTCAGGCTGACAGTTAAATCACAACGGCCCATATTTACATGAACGGCTTCCAACCGTCTGGGCGAATACATAATATTTCCATTTCAGAGAAACCAGGGATGGTGACAACACTGAAGCCAGAGAGACCAGAAAGTAAACTTCTGATTGGTACGAACGTGTTTCAGCAGCAGAGCTTATACGCTTGCAGGAGTTAACACGCTCCTTCAGTAAGCAAGTTTGTTGCTGTTTTTAATGCCGTGACAAATATAACAGATCAGCATACACACACCTAGGTGTCTCATGAAGGCTTTCTACTCATTAAATCAAGTGTGTTCCTGTGAGTGCTTTCAGCCGCTCGGGCATTAGCAGGGAAGCTGCGTGATTCTTCGGTTCTTATTAAAAGTTAGGGGAGCACAACTCAGTAAGCCCCTCACAGCGGCGAACCGTTCCAAATTCAGACAGGAAACACCTGGAACTCTGCACTCCACTCGGAACACACTTTACATTTCAAAACAGATGATTCTAAATTGTTCATAAATATTTGTCTTGTTTCAATAAAACACTCTTCAACCAGTTTCATAAACCCTTGGTTCAGAAGGCTAAAAAACGTACACGCTACTAGGCGTCCACATTCTTTTCACATTGCCTATATTTATGTGGACAATATCCTGGAAACATAAAACCCAATGGCAGGAGTTTAATAGCGTCATATAGGAATTTTAGTTTGTTTTTTTTTTTTTTTTGTGGGGAGAAGGACTACTTTCTCCTTCCATAAATAAAGCCCAATCACACTTGTTTTCTAAAGAAAAGTGAATTGAAATATAAATTAAACTCAAGTTTTTTTAACTTGCCTATTGCAGTAAATACGACCCAGACAAACTCTTCTGGAGGCTTAGAAAAGCTTTAATATAATTGATTATTAAACCTCCAGCTATAGGATAGGGTCATACTGAAGGCCTTGTAGCCAAACATTCCCTCATACTTGAACATGGTGAGCCCTTTAAAATGTTTCAAAAAACTGTTTTTAAAAAGACACTAAAATGAAAAGTAGCTTAGCATATAAAATTAATCTTTAAAAGTCATTTCTGTACTTTTTTAGTGTTGTCCAGATTTTCTACCATGTACATGGACATGTATTGCTTTCATTTATTTTAATGTATACTTTGATAATCAGAAAAATGACAATGATTTACACACACACTCAAGGAGGAAAGAATGGGGTACCAAGAGCCAGTTTCCAGGTGCTGAGATTGCAGAGGCTCCAGCCACAACCTCAAACCCAAGCCACCCTGCCAGTGCACTCTGAATCTAGCCCACAGACCTCCAAAGTCGAAAACAGAGCAACCCAGGTTTCCCAAGAGCTAAATGGGAAAGTGGGTCACTTCGAAGTACTGTCCAAAGATTGCTACAAGTGAGCTGTTCGTAGTCATCTTCTTCTTTTTAAACAGTTATAATTAAAAATTCTTCAACTGACCATAAACTTCTTATTCCGGTCTAACTAAGAAGTATCAGCACACTGTTTCTGGTGAATGAAGATTAGGCATGGCGGTGATAAGAGATTTCATAGAGGCTCTTTGGAACCATAAAAGGCAGTTGTTAGAGGTAATGATAAACTAATACTGAATACATCAGGCAGCAGATGCTCAGCCCTAGCTTAATGATTAACGTGCTGGACCCTGGCCAGTTAAGAAGTTGTTTAACCAACGCCCGGAGAAGCAAACCTGTTAACATTCACTTGTGCCGAACTACAGCCACCGTTTTCTTTCTCTACACTAACTACCCTGCAAATAAGTTTTCACCTTTCCTTGCCTCAAACCAAGAATTTAACATGGAGGTCCCGAACTAAGACCTAAGCATAAAGCTCATTCACTTTTCTAAGACGTTTGAACCTTTACTGAACCAACCAAAGACATATTGCTCTCCCACTAGACTAAAATGTTCTGACCGACAGTTGAATGGTAATTGGTAATAGCTTAGTGCATTGTTCTTGGATGAATTTTTATTGCACTTGAAAAGATACCTCCCACAAAGTTTAAGCGCATTGATGAAATTATATTTCAGAGATGACAAAATAGAAAAATCTTATCTGTTTCTACATACAAACCTTCCATGTCCTTCTAATTGGTACATTCACAGGATATTTAAGGCTCAGGTTGCTACTGTCAAAAAAAATCCATTCAGAGACATTTAATCTAATTTTAGGAACAATGCATTTGAAGAAGGTGATCAGTAATGCAAATGTAAAATTGCCTTTGGTTAGGATAAGCTCAACAAACAAAGGATACTTAGAAGTACTTGTGTTGTCTTCAGGATTAGGGAATGCTGCTTTGATCATGTTGAAAGGAAGATTGAAGAAAGATTGAAAAGCTGGGTCTCTATGGTAGAAGGTCTGGGATCTGTTTATTCTACTTAGTTCAAGTTGGAATTAATGCTGTTTAACATTTGGGATGACTCTAAACTACTCTTCAGGGTTAGGGCAGCCCTGAGGCAAATGGATGATCTAGGCAAACATACTATCATGTGTAATCTGTGCATGTGTGTAACAATAAAATACGGTTCTATCAAGATTTTGGTTGAAAATAGACAATGATAAAAGAGCTGGGCTGGAAGACTGGGTGGGGGAATGAGAGTGGTACTTGGGGTTTACTTAGGTCTTATCTAGGCAAATTTTCTGGTCTTGATTTGGGCTACAAGGGCCATGAATACACAAATATACTTAAATTCCTACATTTTCAGTAAACATATGACATAAGAAATTTCAACCCCAATAAGTCTGAATCTTCTATATTTTGAACTTCTCATCAGGCACCTGGCCAATGGTTGAGGGCTGATCTTCTGACTTGCTTTCCTGGTTGACCAGTGCTGGTTCTTTAACCCAATGAATGTCAGAATTCCAAGCAATGAACTATCTAAGCTTGTTGGTTTCATCCTGGCAGAAATAAACATAATCTTGAGCTAAAATTGTACAGTTGTGGTCCAACAATAATGACAGGTACCAACAAAGGCTGACTGTGTTCCAGGTACAAAGATAAGCATTTCACCTGCATAATCTCCTTTAACACTTAACAATTCCGTAAGGGAAATATTATCCATAAACCCATTTTACAGATGAGGAAACAAGCTCAGCTAGATTACAAAGTGAGAAAGAGAGGGAAGCCACATCTAAATTTAGTATATCTGACTGTAAAGCAAAATCCCGCATACTGTTTTCTGACACAAATAACCACCCCCACCCCAAGAATTTACCCCTACAAATTCATTGGTGGTCGAGAAACAAAGGGCTCCAACGACGCAAAGGCCAGGTGTCCTTTTCTGACTAGGTAACTGGGTGAGACCCTCCTTTTCCACCAAAAATCAGCCCTGCTTTATCACCTAGAAATAAATGTGCTTCTCTCCCAACTCCAAAAAGTTCCTATAAGGAAATGACTTCATTCACACATTACAGAATCTGTATTTCAAATGTAACTCCACCCAAGATTTTTAAAAGATGGATTTCCACAGAAAAGCAGAGCCCAGGATATATCTCGATCATACTCTGGAAATCAGCTCTCAGTTCCCTTTTATTTTTTCCTTTCCAAAAACCAAGCTCTGGACAATCATATTGCAGAGATGAAATCAAGACTTAAAGCTAAATTTAGTATCTATAACTGTTAGAGCCATTTTCACATGAATTTCAATCAAATTTTAATTTAAATAAATAAAGCATGGGTGAAAAGTCCTTTTAAAAAGTATAAAAGAAAAACAAGACAAAACCAGGCCTATACACATTCCTAAAACAACAGTCCCCTAAGTGTAACTACTGCTCATTTTTAATGTATCCTTTCAGTTAAAAGCTAGACCAGTATATAGATCTCATTTTAAGAAATAACTTCTATAAATGCTTGCCACAAAGTTTGAAGATCAGTCCAACTGTGCGTTTGGAACTGTACTTCATTCTTTTTAATAAGGCTCCCTGTGGTATAGATGTATTGTTATTTAACATTTAGCTTGTTTCTAATTTGTGAGAAAGGGATATATTGTGGTGGTGTGGGTTTTCCATTGCATAATGTTACAAGTAGCATTCTTGCGTGCATGTACGTGTTCCTGTATACATACATATCTTGGCATACTCTTTTGTGATTACATCCACAGTGTAGATGATAGAATTTTTAAGGCAGACAGCATGAAAATTTTAATTTTAATAGATATGCCAAAAGCTGCACCAATGTAAATTCCCACTAACAGTTTATGAATGCCTATGTCAACACACCCATCCATGTTGCCTATTATTCGACTGTTACATCTTTGCCAACATTATTTGGTTGTGCATTTTCTAAATTATGAATGAAGTTGAGTACCTCTTCATATGCTTATTGATCATATTCTTAGCTTACTTTTCTATTGGGTAGTGTGTCTTTTTCCTTAACATGTAGAAACATGGTAGAAAAGGAGAAAATTAGCCCCTCATCTGCTCTTGCCAGTGTGTTATTTTTTGCCATATGTAAGTTTTAAATTTTTATATAGTCAAATGACCAATCTTTTTCTTTATGGCTTCTGCGTAGGCTGGATAAAAAATAGATTTAGATTCAGACCTATAAATAGGTACTCATGAAAAATGTAAAAACAACCCTGGCCAAAATTATCCTCAAGTTCTGACATTTAAAACAAACACTCCAGAAAACGTTTACACTTGTTACAGGACATGGAGTCCTGGATACCTGCCCAAACCTTCCAGAGCCGAACTCTACAGGTCCATTTATGGTCTTGGTCTGGTGCTGGCTATGCTCATGTGCCTACAGATTGGGCTGTGAGGAGCCTTTCGGGTGAAAGCCAACGCTACACGCAACGGAAAACTGAGTCCAAGTTGCTGTGCTGAGTTATCACAGCCATGCTGACATTTTGGTGGCTCTTCCTCGATCCTGGTAACCCAAATTCCATCACTATGGGGAGAATACGAAGTGCTTGTTTCACTTCCTACCTGGGGAGAGTACTCTTGGTCTACCACCAAGGGTGTGCTGAAACAGCGTGAACATCTGAAGGGAGGTGTGTGTGCATCTACCCTATCACATGTGAAAGGATGGAAAGGTGATTCAGTGGAAAGATCCAAGCTTAAAACATGGATCCTTCATTTCCTAGCTCTGTGACTTTGGCTAACTTAGTAAACCTGTATAATTTATACGTGTGACTAACTTCTGGAAAGTTATAATACCGTTCAGAACAAATCACAGTTTCTTTTAAATTTATAATTCTAGTTTACCAAGGGCTTTCCAAACAGGTCTTCTATGTGAAAAAAGCTATACTGGTCATGTTTCTACATGAAGGAGCTCTCAAGATAACACTGCATAATTAATGAGAACTCTTTGGCACTGAAAATTTACTTATAGAAGAACAGATACTAGGTAAACAAAAGCCCTCAAAGTTAATGTTCCAGCGAGGCTAAGGCCCAAAAGGATGCTAACAGATTCTTTAAAAGGCTGAATGAAATGTACGCAAGAGAATATTCTCAAAATGGCAGGGAGGAAACGAGAGGATATTTGTAGAATCTGTAGCCATGGCAATCAAAATATTCAGTATGCCATATAATTGAATCCAAATCTATAATTTACACATCTGCTTTGAAAATGGCTTCATATTTCACAAGCAAGATGATGCAGAATTTCTGTAATGTATAATACTTTGGTAATATGTTTTGTGGATCAAAACAGTTTCCAGCATCAAAATTATAAATGGGTTAAGACAAAAACAGCTGACCTCACATGCATGACTAAAGTAAGTTTCTTTGATGCGGGATACCATACAGATAGGGCAACCATTAAGTCTTTCAGGTCAAAGCAAAGAATACACATAACTGGAGATGAAAAGAGTATAACAATCCTCAAAACATTAAAAATAGAATTACCATATGATTCATCAACTCCACTTCTGGGTATATACCCCAAAGAATGGAAAGCAGGGTCTTGAAGAGATATTTGTTTGCCCACATTCATAGTGGCATTATTCACAATAGCCAAAAGGTAGACACAACCCAAGCGTTCATTTTAGTAGATGAACTGGTAAACAAAATGTGATATACAGTGTCATATTATCTAGCCTTAAAAAGAAAGGAAATTCCGATACATGCTATAACATGGAAGAACATTGAAGATCTTATACTAAGTGAAATAAGCCAGTCATAAAAGAAAAAATACTATATGATACCACCTGTGCGGTATCTACAGGTAGTCAAATTCAAGAGGCAGAAAGGACGATGGTGGTTGCCACGGGCTGGGGGATGGGGAAATAGGTGATTATTGTTTAAGAGATACAGTTTCAGTTTGAGATGATAAGAAAGTTGGGGAGATGGATGATGGTAAAGGTGGTACAATAACATGTGCTTAATGCCACTGAATTGTACACTTAAAAATGGTTAAGGTGGTACATTTTATGTCATATTTTACCACAATATTTTTTAAAAACTTAAAAAAAGACTGAGGTATACCTACTTTCTCAGTTTGCTTGGGCTGCCATAATATAATACTATAGTCTGGGTGGCTTATAAACAACAGAAATTTATTTTCACAGTCCCAGAGGCTGAGAACTCTAAGATCAAGTCACTGGCAGATTCAGTGTCTGGTGAGGGCCCGCTTCCCGGTTCACAGATGGTGCCTTCTGTCTTCACGTGGTGGAGAGGACTAGGCAATTTTCTGAGGCCTCCTTTATAATCACTGATTCCATTCATGAAGGCAGCGTTGTCACGGCCTAATCACCGCCCCAAGCCCCACGTCCTAACGCCATCACTATGAAGACGGGGTTTCAACCCATGAATGTTGTGGGGGCACAAGTATCCAGCCCACAGCACCTATGTAGGGAGGTTCCCTGAGGAAACAGATGACATACTTAAGATGAATCAGGTCTAGTTGCAAAGTAGGTGCAGAGGGCAGAATGTGCTTGGAAAAGGTGTAGTGAGTTCTGGAAACTTCCCTCCACAGCCACAGCCAGCATGAGACAACCTCACTTTTCTACTTCACTCTGATCTCCTGCGGGGCTCCTGCTGGCCACACCCACCTGGAAGCCAGGGAGCACCGGTTGATGGAGTCTCCTGGGCAGACAGTAGGGTGGGAAAGAGTGGATATGAACAGCAAGGAGGTTCAGCAAAATCTACACACACCAGCATAAAGAGGAGGCCAGAGCACACAGCTAAATGAAAAACAGCAAGCTGTGGAACAGGAGGTCCGTTATGATGTGAATCACAGTAAGCAGAGGGGGAAATGCCAGCACGAAGGGTATTTTCTACCAGCAAACCCAGAATACAGTCTAAAAGGGATACATACAAAGCCGACGAGAGTGTTAACTTCTGTGGCAAAGATGAGAGAAAGAAGGAACTTTAATCTGCAGTGTTTCAAATTCTTCCAAGAGGAATGTGTTCATAGGCTTCATGGAGAGTTCAATATTAATTTAAAAACAGTAAGTGGAATCATTAATTGTTTTTATAAATGGAGATATCTCCAGCTTTTGCAAAATTGGGTTCGGCAGCCCACGCCCAGGCATGTCCTGGAAGCCCTAAGTGAGTAAAGAGTTGTAAGAGAAAAAGTATCAAATTATGTCAAGCTATGGCTATGCCAGCGGTTCTCAAAGCGTGTTCTCCAGATCAGCAGCATCACATGACCTGGCAACAGGACAGGAAGGCAGATTTTTATACCCGACCCCAGAACTACTGACTCAGAAACCCTGGGACTGTCTACCAGGGAAAGACGGTCACATGTGACGAGGTGGGGCCGAAGTCTAAGGCCAGGCATTGCTAGACTTTATGGGCCAGAGCTGCCACAGACAGCAGTATAGGCTGTACAATGCTCCTACAACTGTAGGAGGTGCTATTCACACAGACTACGATGAGAATGGCGTTCCCTGTGGTGGTGCAGTGCAGAACCTGCATCCTATACCTGTCAGCCCTTAAAGCAATGGGGAACACGGAAGAGTTGTAAGTAGGCAGAAGACATCATCAGATTTGCAGATGCAAAGACACCCCTGGCACCCTGCTTAGAGAAGAAAGAGACAACAGAGAGCTACTCCCCCCTGATTTGTCTCCTGTATATCTTTGGGGCTGTTAATTAGCTACATCAACGGTAAACTAGGCTGGGTGTGGTAGTTCACACCTGTAATACCAGCACTTTGGGAGGCCAAGGTGGGCGGACAGTTTGAGCCCAGGAGTTGGAGAGGAGCCTGGGCAACATGGTGAGGCCTTGTCTCTACTAAAAATAAAAACATAGCTGGATGTGGTGGCATGTGCCTGTGGTTCCAGCGACTTGAGAGGCTGAGGCAGGAGGATCGCTTGAGCCAGGGAAGGCTGCAGTGAGCTGAGATTGCACCACTGCATGTTCCAGCTTGGCCAATGCAGCAAGACCCTGTAATGACGACGACGACAACAACAACAAAACGAGTGAACTAAAATAAAAGACGCTTTGAATGGAATCCAAGTTGTCTTTATAGCCCAGTCCAGGCCTCCAGATACTTGGGTCTCAATTAGCAGAGGGGCAGGGGAAGGAAAAAGGAAGACAATGAAAGACTCCCAAGTCCTACATTACATGCATGTGTGTACACACACAAGCACACACACCTAGAAAAAAATGAAGGCGGGTGTGGGAGGAGCAGGGGCAAGCAGGTGTTGATGAAGAAGAGGTGAGCCGCTTGGGCGGGTAGTTTGAGGAAGAACCCTGAAGCTAGAGGGCAGGTCTGCCTGGTGAGACCGATTCAAAAGCCATCAGCACCCAGATGGTAATGCAACTACAAGCAAGGTTAAGATCACTCAAGGTGTGTGTAAACACTGGAAAATCAGTGGGCTCGGGAGCCCCGGAGAACCTCTACATTTAAGAACAGGAGCTAGTGGGGGAACACGTTGCACATGGCTTGGAAGCTAGGCAGCTGGAAAAGGCCAGCAGGAATACAACCAAAGAACTCTTGGCGTGGCAGAGTCCAGGATTTAATTCAAGTGAGACGTGTCAGCAAGAGAAAAAGGAGGAGACAAGTACAGGGAAGTGCAGCCAATGTACGTTCTCCCTCAGGAGCACTGGGCTGCTGGTGGACTCTTTAAATGGGTCGGTGTGCATGCCATTCCATCAGCACCCCTCCTCTGCTCAGCCTCAAGAAAGACTTCATGCTCTGGACATCTTTTCTGGGGCCAGTGCACAGCCCCCCAGACCCCCGTTAACTCTCATTTTGAGGAGCTGAGATCAGCTGAGGAAAGCTTCGCCAAGCTTCAGAGGATCAAAATGTGCATTTGGGAGGGGTAGGCGGGCAGATGGCGCCAGATTAAAAAGATGCTGGGCTCGCTCACTGCTCTGAGGTCTCTGAATTGCCTCCAGCACAGCAGTGTCGAATCAGGAACTCCATCATATGACCTAAAAACTTGTGAGTCTCTCCAGAAGACTTAGCCTGCTACAAGATACCGAGGGGGAAGACAGATGCACTTCCAGAGGGCTTGAGAGTCTAGAAGCCCAGCATCCACCAGATGCCTGCTGAAGCTGATAGCTGTTGCACACTCTGTGGTAAGTCTAAAGCATTTTGCATGCTGCGTTGTAATTGCTTATTTTTTTTTAACCTCTTCCACCCTGCAACGCCTCTCCAAGTAGACTGCAAAATCTCTAGAAAAAAATGTGTCTTGTCTCTGTATCTTTCCTGCCCAAATTGGGGCTGCCTTGTAGTAGCAGGCCCTCAGAAATGTATGTTCAATGCCTGTTGACATGGGGAAGGACGATTTGTAGAAGCAGTGGTTGTACACACCTCTCCTTCTCTGTTTTGTCAAAGACTTCAGTGTGGTGAGTGGGGTTGATAAACTACAGCCTGTGAGCCCAATCTGGCCCATGGGCAGTTTCTGTAAGGCTTATAAGCTTTTCAGTGGTTGAAATAATAATAATATTTTATGACATGTGAAAATTATATGAAATTCAAATTTCATTGTCCATAAATCAAGTTTTATTGAAATACAGCCACACCCATTCACTTTCATCTCGTCAATGGCTGCTTTCCTGCCACGTCAGTCATGTTGAGTAGTTGCGACAGAGATAGTATAACCCACAAAGTCTAAAATATTGACTCTCTGACCCTTTACAGAAGTATGCTGGCCCCTGATCAAGAGTAACACTAAATGTGGAGATACACATGAGATATGCATCCAAATATAATCTTCCTCACAAGTGAAATTCTTTTTAACTTTTAGACTTTCCAGTTACTGACATAAAAATGAGAGACATTTTAATTTACCTTGGGAGCATAAGCATCAAAACAAAGCAGTGCTGTAAAGTGAGCAGGCTGTGTGCTGAGAAAGGCTTGCATTTATCACCATGCTATGAGAATGTCTAACAAGTGTTACTTACTTTCTAGGCCTCAGTCTCCCTATCAGTAAAAGGGGCACAATGGTAAGACCTTAAAAATTTGATATGAGAATCAAATAACTGAGTTTCTACCTGTTAACCTGGTATCTGACCGTTGGAAGCACCTGATAAATGGAACTACAATAATTTTTCTCTTTGTTTTTATAGGAATATTTCACTTTACAGAAGATACACTCTTTAATAGTTGTACCTAATATGAATTACTTGTATCAGACCACACTTTATATGTTTTATGACAAAATTGGCATTACTACTCTAGGACACAATTGTTAACTATGAATTCACTCAAACCTCAGTGATGAGTGTCTAAATGAAAAGTTATGATAGTACAGGATGTTCTAGCCAGTGAAATATGACAAGAAAAATACAACAAAAGAAAGAGAGCTTTTCTTTTCTTTCTTTCTTTTTTTTTTTTTTTGAGACAGAGTCTCACTCTGTTGCCCAGGCTGGATTGCAGTGGCACAGTCTTGACTCACTGCAACCTCCACTTCCCTGGCTGAAGCGATTCTCCTGCCTCACTTCCTGCATAACTGGGACTATAGGCATGTGCCACCATGGCCGAGTAATTTTTGTATTTTTAGTAGAGACAGGTTTTCACTATGTTGACCAGGCTGGTCTTGAACTCCTGACCTCAGGTGATCCACTCACCTTGGCCTCCAAAAGTGCTGGGATTATAGTTGTAAGGTACCATGCCTGGCCAAAAGTAAGAGATATTTGAAAGAGAAAAACAATTCTCATTATTTACAGATGACATAATGGACTACCTTAAGAAACTTTAGAGCAAACTATAATACCATTTATTTAATAGTCACAAATTGCAATAGCTATAAATTTATGTATATGTATTAATATATACATGTATACAAATACATTTATGGATATAAAATATCAAACAACAAAAGCATTGTATAGTGATTCTCTGCAGGAAGAAAAAAACTCAATGTTTTACTGAGGGTCACAAGGAATGTTATGAAAGAATATGAATTACAGCCCTTCAAACAAATGAAAAATATGACCACAAAAACAGAACAGTTGGTTAAAGGTCCACAGAAAAATATGGTGGCACAACTACAGGGATGGAAGGGCTTCAGACAAGCATCAACTCAGTGTTACACAGCAGGACGGCACACAGCCCTCCCATTGCTCTGATGTCCTTGGCCAGTGCTTTCCGGAAGCTGCATTCATTTAGGAATGAACAGATGCAACTGGCAGAAAGGAGGCAGAAGCCTTTTCAAAAAGCAGCAGGAAATGAACAAGTAGAGAATGCATTCACTGAGACCCTGGCAAAGGATGCAAAGTGTTCTGTAAAAGGAGTTCAAAGCCTGGGAGTGAGTTTACTAGATTTACAAATCAGTAATGGATGGTTTCAGTGAAATGAAATATTTCTTACAAGCAGACAGCAAAGGGCATGCTTACACTTCCCTGGGACCTCTCCTTTCACAAGGCACTGTATTCTAGGTATTTGGGAAACATTTGGACTAAAGGGCTGACTTTTACTATTTAATACAGAATCCTGCAAAAAAGAAGCCATGGCAAGATACCATCATCCTTTTTAAAAGTCAAGGCTGTAAATATATCAAAGAATTCTGGAGACTAGAAGACAATCTAGCTGCAAAGTTAAAAAAAATGTTGCGGTTTAATTTATATAAAGTTAAGAAACTATAAAACTCCTTTCTCCTAAAGATATTTAAAGTAAGTCTTTAAAAAAGCTTAAAAACCACAGTGATGCATATTACCACCAGCAGTCTGAAGGAAATCACAGGGAGATTTCAAGTTCCCTCTGAGTAACAAATTAGTCACTCTGAACAGATCAAGTTCAACTTTGGAAAAAACAGTGACCTCTGAAAGCACAGGCTTTGACTGCTGTGGGCCACTCATCACAGGCTGCCTGTACTGCAAGCAGCATGGTCAGGTGTGCCGTTTGAGATCAGAAAGCCTCTTTATTAAAAATGAAAGAGAACTTGGTCTTCTCTTGCTGCTTTGATGTGAGATCAACAATTTCTAATAAAAGGGATTTTTTCCCCCCTAGACAGGGCTACAGACTAGAAATCTATGTTTAAAAGGATATGTTTTCATTGGCAAGCTCCAGTTTAATTAATTTCGATTTATAAAGGAGCAGCAAAGGTTAGTGACATTGTTACCCAGGCATGCAAATTAAAAGTGAACATAATTCTAGTTTACACTTTGGGAAAATATTCAGTGTGTGTCAGGAGGTGAAACATACCACAGAAGGGCAGGAGATCTATAATTTTCATATATATATGGAAGATCATATATATGAAAATCATAAATGTGAATCATAGATATGAAAATCATAGCTATAAATTATATATTATAAATAAATGTAATAAAAACATTTACAATATATATAAAAGTATACTCATTATATAATTTTTTAAAAAATTACTTCCTATGGCAGAGTCAAAAGGTATGGGTAGGTACTAGCAGAAACATTTTTCATGATGTGGCTCTGTTAAAAGCAGAGCAAAGAAATTAACATTCATTAATTTTATGCATTGCATGTTTCCACATTTACAATAACTATGCTTTTTTGAGGGCTTCCTTGCTCACAGTTACGATTTTGTTAAGTCATATATATATATGTATATATGTGTGTATACATAAATATATATATGTACACGTGTGTGTGTATGTGTGTGTACAGGCAGAGGAATGCCATGTTTTATGAACACATGTCAGTTTCTAAGGAATCAAGCCCCATAAAAGATCGCTGAGGAAATATTTGGAGGCAGAACTTCAAAACTTCTCCTTCCTTCTGTTTTCCCACATTTGGGAGAAGGGGAGAGGATTTGTGAAATGTGGCCAGTTATAGGCATTCAAGAAAAGGCTGAATCTCTTTCATGTTCATAAATTTGAACATATGTAACAAAATAGAGAAGGCACTAAATCTGGAGAGGCAGCTGTAGAGCCCTTTTTCAACTGATTGGGAATATGTTTTAAGCTCAAAGTATTCTTTACCAATAACTACGTGCACTCATGATGAGCAGCTACTCCATTTGAGCCCTGGTATCCAGATTTTTCCCATCTCTAGGCTCACACATAGTGTCCTTCCTGCCAAGGAGAGGCATGCTGCTCCCCATTGTTGCCTCCTGTATTTTCTGGGTCTCACCCTGTCAGCCAAGGCTTCCTGGATTCGCCAATCTCACGTGGTTTTCCATGCTTCTTTCTCTCATCTCACCCCGTCTCTTTCCTTCACCACACTTAGCTGTGAACTGTCTTTATCTTTGCTTCGCTTCTGTCCTTTCCCCACTGGACTGTGGGCTTCCTGAGGGCAAGAACCCTTTGTGTCAGTAGAGCCAGACATTAGGATGTCATGGTGAAAATACAGGCTTTAGACGTAGATTGCTGGGTCCCAATCTCAGCTCTGCTGTGCACAGGCTGTGTGATCTCAGCAAGTTACTGAACCTCTCTGGGCAGTAGTTTCTTCATCTTAAGGGGATGTAGGATTAATATTACCTACCTCACATTTTTTCTATGCTTAAAATCAAAAGTGATGATGCAAGGAAAGCATTTAACATGCTCTCTGGCACATAACAAGCCTTTCGTAAAATGAGCACTATTATTATTCACCATTGTATATCTAATGCCATCCATAGCCTCAATACTAAGATGCTGAATAGTCATTAAATCAATTTACTTATATATTTATAATTACATCAGCGTATTCTCACACCAACCCATAAAGTATCCGCATACCCATTCAACAGATAAGGAACTAGAGAGCTGGAGACTTCTATTTTCTAAGACCCAGCCTTGCCAGCATAAACCCAGAACATTATCTCCATTACATCTCTCCTGTCAGGTTTTCTCATCAACTTTGCATGCAGGAGCAGTCAGAAACAAAGTACAATATATCTATGAAGAACAAATCTGTAGCCATCAAACCAAAGCTTATTCAATTATGAATTGAGGACATACAGATGGAGTGATGTGGAGAATGTGCATATTCTCCAGTCCTGTCCCATAAACTCTTTGAGTCTTAGGTTTTTTTTTTTTTTTTCTTTTCTTTTGAGACAGTGTTGGTCTGCTGCCCAGGCTGGAGTGCAGTGGAATGATCTCAGCTCACTGCAACTTCCACTTCCCGGGTCCAAGCAAATCTACTGGCTCAGCCTTCTGAGTAGCTGGGACTATAGGCATGTGCCACCATGCCCAGTTAATTTTTTTTTGTTTTTGAGATAGAGTTTTTGCTCGTTGCCCAGACTGGAGTGCAATGGGATGATAATGGCTCACTGCAACCTCTGCCTCCTGGGTTCAAGTGATTCTCCTGCCTCAGCCCAAGCAGCTGGGATTACAGGTGCCCATCATCATGCCAGCTATTTTTTTTTTTTAATTTTTAGTAGGTTTCACCATATTGGCCAGGCTGGTCTCAAACTCCTGACCTCAGGTGATCCACCTGCCTTGGCCTCCCAAAGTGCTGGGTTTACAGGCATGAGCCACCGCCCCTGGCTGAGTCTTAGTTTTTACTTTCTGTGAAATGGGAACAATATAACTTTCCTGATGCACAGTGGTAAGGATGAAAGGAGATGATACATGGAGAAGGCCTCATGCATGGCTTGGCATTAAGTAGGTGCTCGGTAAAAGACAGCATCCATTACTCACTTCCTATCCTCCCCACAGGATATAAACCAGTAAATGGTTTTTAAGGTCACAAGTTATACTTCATCCTGCATCTTATCAATTCAATATTGAAAATCCATTAGAAACAGATATTTTGCTTTCATAGTAAAGGGCAGCTGGAATGCTGAGGACCTAGTATGTGCAGTAGGTATTATGGTAGGCAATTCTTTCTAAAAGTTTCCAATTTCTCTTAAGATAAAATACAGAGAATCAAAAACTCCATCTGTACTAGAATCTGACTGTCAGCCTCGCCATTTCCAATTCCTAAATCTAGGACATAAAAAAAAAAAATCATACATTCTGAGCTGTTCTCAGAATTCTCAGGTCTATGAATAAAGTTGTTTCAGGGAAAGTGGCTGTCTTTCTCTGAGCTATTTAAAGTGGTCTAACTAATTATGAAAAGAATTTGCCCACTCCTAATAGTAGAAAGACTCATTTTCCAGAACTCTGGTTAGCGTGGACTCAGCATTGTTGAAAGGAGGACGAGAGGAATTCTAAATAATCACTTTTCACGTTATGTCCCAGACCACCCAGAAAGACCACTTGATCTAAAAACCAAAGGACGGAAATACACCTCAATTATTTTTTTTTTTAGATGGAGTCTTGCTCTGTCACCAGGCTGGAGTGCAGTGGTGTGATCTGTGTTCACTGCAACTTCCACCTCCCAAGTGAAAGCGATTCTTCTGCCTCAGAGTCCCAAGTAGCTGGGACTACAGGTGCCCGTCACCATGCCCGGCTAACTTTTGCATTTTTAGTAGAGACAGGGTTTCGTCATATTGGCCAAGCTCGTGTCTAACTCCTGACCTCGGGATCCGCCTCCTCCCAAAGTGCTGGGATTACAGCTGTGAGCCACCGCACCCGGCTATAAACCCTTATTTACTCCGACTGGGAAAAACACGAACAAGAGAACTATTTTCCCAGGATAAGCAGACTTGTGAGGCTCCATTCATGAGGTCTTTGTTCTGGTATAGCCAAAAGCCCACCAGTTTATGTCCACACACAGTAAACCTGAAGAAGTAATTCTTGCTGACACTCAGAAGTACGGAGGTCAAGGTCAAAACGCAGTGGTCTCAGAGGTCAAGGGCTGCTCCCCCAGACTGAAAAGATTGAGGACTGGATGGCTCCTTATTACTGACATGGTTGCTTAGATTTCTCCTCCTTAGACCTGCCTGGGATGCAGGTGTCTTGAGCAGCTGGCTTTAAAAAAACCTTCCAACGTCCAGTCCTGCTTTATCTGGTATACCAGAAGGCTGACTATCTGTTATCCTTTCTGAAGGCCAGGGAAAGCTTGCTAAGGAGTCTCAAGGCTACTGGTGGAGAGAAAAACATTTCAATGGGAAGAATGGCCAATGGAGGTAAGCAATCATCAATAAAGATTGGACAAATTGCACAATATACAGTGGAGCACTGTTAAAGTTAGAGGAACGTTACCAAAAGAAAATATGGCCCAGTTTTAGCCCACGGGAGACTCTTGGGGATAACTGTCAAGAATCAACAACTGACTCAGAAAGAGGATGATCTTTCACATGTGATTACGAAGTAATGTGGATGATTTCAAATTCTGCTAATTTAAACATTAAATGCTATTCTTCACTCTATTTCCAACTGGATTTTAATTATATTCACAGTGTAATAGGGCCATGTTGTGAAGCTCAAACACAGTAATAAAATGAATCATTTTTACAGGATGGTCCAACAGCATGAACTAGGTTGTGGGATTGAATATTGGTAAAGAATTTCTTAACTGGTACACAATTTGGCATTGAGCTCTGTGCATCAGTGCTTTTTGGAGTGGAGGAAGAAGTGGAATGGCAAGGTAAGATGGACACGTTTAGTCCTAAGAATCTTTTGGGGGAAACACACACACGCGACTGCACACACAAACACACACATGCATGCACACACACACCCACACACACACACACAAAGGGCAAACCTTGTAAAAAAAACTGCTAACCCAAAGGATAGTGGAGATAAAACTTGCTGATCACCTTGTTTTTCAAAATAACTCTGACAAGGTTAATGAATACTTATATTTAAGGATTTTTTGTTTTGTGTCCCCATGGCCAGGGCTGTGGAGCAAGGATTTGGAACGGGGGTGCACATGTGCAAATAAAAAGTAAGCACCTCTGCTGGAAAGAATCTTACACTGCCTTTCTACATAAGCTAGGTCTTGCTCATTATCTTCTAAACATGGACTAAGAAATCTCAAGAGCTCAGTGGTCTAGCTTCTTGTTTAGTAGCTGCAGGGAAAGAGACTGTGTAAGTGTTCAATGCCGGCACCCTGCCACTGGCATATGCTTGTCCCAAGGCATTAACACAAAACTGTACCAAGCCAGGGCAAACACCTGCCTCTATCTAGGGCTGCAAACAGGTGGCCTGAGGCTTCTGTGCTACATGTTCTTCACTGCCCACAGTCCCCACCTCTCCCTATTGCTTTGTACCTCTGCTACAGCAAGAACATTTGCACTGTCACCTTTGGGACTCCTTCTGCCTCACTGCACCCTAGTATCCCTCAGAACATCCATTTCTAATTCAAGCCAGCAAATACTGACTTTCTATCATCTGGAAAGCACTCTGTTAAGCAAAAGGGCTCTGGGAGTATGGGGGGAGCATATCACAGAAACAATAAAATAGAGCTGGTTCTCAAGGTGATGGCAAGGGGCTGGACAGAAAGATAAGAAATCTATTTCAAAATGCCTGCATCCAACTACATCATCTTGATTGACTTACGCATTAATTCCTTCAAACAAACCAAAAACAAACACATGCCAGGCTGTGTTGAGTCTAGGTTCTACCACTTTATTAAATGCGTTATATTAGGCAAGTCATTTAATCTCACTATGCCTCAGGTTCCTCATCTACGAATAGGAGAGAGTAATAGTCCCTTCCTTATAGGATGGTTGTAAAAATTATATGCATTAATGCACAGCAAGCCCTCCTAACAGTACCTGGCAAGTGTAAGCATTCCATAAATGTCAGCTGTCACCATCATCATCACCATTATTAGCATGATTTTATTTCTTACCCATTCACGTAATCATAATTTCTTAAACTTCTGGTAACCACTAGAAAAGCCTGATGCAAACCCTAGAACACAAATTCCCTTTGCACTCTGGGGATCAAATTTTGGCCTCACCACAGTGGTTGTGTTGAGCTAAATTCTCTATCAGCCTGAAGTTAAAGCTGGAATGGTAGAACAATTACCACGAAGATGTCTAGAGAGGTCTGGTTCTTTTACTAAGCACAGTGTAGACACTTTTTATGACTTAACACTCTTGCAATAAAAATTAAGTGGTTACATAAGACCACTACCAAATGACAAAACCACGATTATATACTGGCTCCCTACAAAATCCTTCACAGAAACGGACATTAGTTGAGAACTAGTATTTAAAATGAATAACCTCAGTTATCAATGACAACATATTCAAGTTTTTATGAAGACCAAGGCAATTCTTGGTGCTGTGAGAATTTTTTTTCAATCAAAGTAACCACTAAAGTGATCCTGTAAAAAGTCCTGGTGTACCTGGGTATGCTAAATCTGGGTCAAATATAAGAACAAAACTATAAATGGCATTCATAGCTGATTGTAGCCTCTCAAATTGTGGTGAGAACAATACAGATCAAATCTTCTTCTTCTTTTTTAAGTAAATTTAAACCAGAAAATTTGTATTTATTTCTTAAGGAGAAAATCAGGAGAATCGCTGGTTTCTATTCATTTTTTAGATACCTCAAAATGTAATCAATCAAAACTTTGAATTTTAAGAAAAAGATGTCACTAATTCATTCAATGGACCAACATATTGACAACTCCTCTGTTAACTTTGTTGTGACAAATTTGGCAGGTTATGATGAAGATCAGATAAGGGATACAGCTTTGAAGAAAGCCAGATAAATGGAAAAAATTATTACTTGACTATAATTTCTAATTATTTTTATCAAGAGTGCTAACACTGTCCCAAAAGATGTTGGAAAATAAACTATCCTGCTTGTTTTGAATCAGGTGAATCCTGCCTTTCTCCCTGGCTCCTCCACAGTCAGTCATGTGTCTTATTCTACTGATGTTATTGCCTTAATTTTCCCTTGTTCATATCGCTATCATAACCATGTTTGCCTGTGTTACACTTGAGGATGACTTGGGTTTGTATCTATCACTGCACTCCATGACTGGTTATAGAGGCCGATCTTCCTGTCTGACCCAGTGTCCCAACCCCCTTCCCAAATGCTACTTCTGGTTAGTTGCTACCAAAGCTGCATTCTCAATCAAAGAGATAGCCTCCTTGGAAGGAAGTGTCTCTCCTTCAGTCAGGGGTGTGCAAGGGACTGCCTTCCTGGTCTAGAGCCAAACACATCCCAAGGCCTACATGTTGCCTCCCAAATTCCCAATGCCACACACAGAAAATACACACATTTGCTCATTGAATCTAATCAGCCTAATGTTTAGATCGCGTATCATCAACACTTTAGCTGCATTCTGGGTTCAGGCAGAAATATGAAGGAGGGAAGCGAACCCAGCGCACACATCTCCACCCAATGGAAGCAGCCACTTTCAGCCCCTGCTGATAGCTGGCCCTGCGGGGACTCACGGAGAGGCAGAGTGTTACATAAAATAATGCCAGAACTCCAGACTTTTCTGTAAAAGTCTCCCAATTCTGAATCATTGGCAACACATTCCAAATTTTTTAAACACAGTGTTAGTTCAACAAAACTCTTCTTTGGTGACATTTCAGCTCAAGCCTACCAATTGTGGAGCTAACTCTCAAACAAGGTCGGGACACCTGAATAATAATTTCCATCTCTCCAGCTTTGCAAACATAAATAACAAATAACGAGCGCCTACTGTGCACCATGAATTGTGCTGATGGTGTTCCATGTATCATCTCACTTTCATCCTCATTCCACACTGACTGTGATATTGTTACTTCTGGCAAACACATGAAGAAAGGTACTTAGAAAAGACCTTGTCTAAGTTTTCACAGCCCAGCAGAAGCACGATTAGAATTTAGATCTGCATGACTTTAAGCTCCACCTGCTTTCCACTAAACAACCTGAATTGCATCTAGAAACAACCAAGAACAAAGATGAGCTGGCAGAAAGGGCGTGTTCAGTCCTGGGAGAATAAGCGAAGTGGCATTACAGATCTCCATGTTACTTGCTGGGTGCATATGTTGCCATGGCTGTTGTTTAGAGGGTCAATGGTCTATTGTGGTAATCTAAGAAATAAGAAATTTGATCTCATTTCCAATTTATCATTCGACTCTTCAGTGTAGTGACTGCTGGCTAGAATGCCACTGGCCAGAAGAATCTAGAAATCTGGCCACTAACTGCATTCACAAACAAAACTGCTACTAAAAATCATAGTTCAAAAAAGGCAAAACCAGAAACTCTTTGAGAAGTCTTTAACTCAATGGGTCTTTATGTCCATAGGTTTCACATTTGACAAGTTGATTTTAATCTGATTATTTCAACATCAAAGACAGAAAAAAATGTTCGACATCAAATGGATCAGAAATGAAGCGTTTTACAAAGGAAGTCTAATAACCTCATCTAGCAATCTCTCTTAATTAAGTTAGTTTAATCAAGTTTCCATATTCTTTAATGCTTATTTTTGGTGAAAGTTAAGGCAAAAGCAACTGAATCCCAAATCAGTGCACAGGCCAGCTGCAATTTTTACTTGCCTTAATTTTGCCTGACAATGGAGTCACTGGGAAGGATATAACTTCCTCCCAAACTTCTACCTCTATCCCCTTACTCTAATCTTTTCAAAAACAAATTTCAATTATTCATAGAGCTATAGAATCACCAGAATTTAAAATCACAGATCAATCTACTTTTTATTTTCAACTCCAAATGGAATAATTGAAAAAAATCTGCCCATGGCATATTAGAAACTCAAAGGGCTTTTAAAAACTGCTTTTCTTAATTTTGTAACAGGAGTGGCCTAAGGAATTATCTTGGGGACATATCCCATATAAGAAACAGAATACCCACCAAATGTCCACAGGAACAGTTGAAGTCATCAGTTGCCCCTGCATTCGAAGTGGGAGGGTCTTACAAAGTGTAATACCCAAAGTAAAAAACCCAGGATAGAGAAAGCCAAAGAAATCAGCTATAGATGGTGTTACTGGGTGTTCCTTCTGTACTTTGTCTTCCTTCACTGAGTATCACCTTCATTTTCTCCGTTCTGTGTGCAGGTCACCTATTCAATGAGGTTAGCTTGACCACCCTATACCAAATAACATATCTGATTCCAACTCTCTAGTCCCTACCCCCATTCTTCTTTCTTCATTTTTTGTTATACTACTTAGTACCACTAGATGTCTTATATGTTAATTCGGCAGTTATTATTTTCTATTTATAACTTATTTTTGATTTATTCCCCCATTAAAATGCAGATCCATGAGGACTGGACCTTTGACTGTTTTGCTTACTGTTGAGTTCCCAGCACCTAATAATTAATCAATACATTTTTTTGAATTAATTTACAAGTGAGCAAATGATTAATCATTAACTGTCACACCGACTAGAAGGTAAACGCTCTTGCTTTTCTCACTCTTTCCTCTAACGTCCCAAAACCTGCAACAATGCCAGGCACATAGCAATGAATGGCTGAATCAGCGGGTGAATGAGTGATTCACTCTTGTTTATTCCGAAGCTATGCTAACCCCATTAGCAGTAATCTTCCATGTTCAGTCAAGATTCTAATGGAGGTTAAATTCTTTTTTTTTTTTTGAATTTGGGACCTCCCCACATCTATGGAAGTGAATTTTACAGCTAGTGCATCTCATTTTATGTGATTTTATTATTTTAACTCTTAAGAGTTCTGGTGAAAGGAGCAGTTCATTCCAGTAGTTTCTTGGAATGGAATGCTTGTAGAAAGGAATATGTTCATGGGAACCAATGACCAGATCTCAGGAGGTTCAGAAAACCATGGGTCAAGATTCACAAGGAGTCTGTGAGCCAGCAGGAGCCCCTAGGTCTTGCCTCGGCAGTACTGCCTCTCTTAACCTCATGTTCTGCTCAGCTTTTCACAGATTTCCTATTCTTCTCTTCACATCTTATGGATAACATCTTTTGACACTGATGATTCTAAGATACCTTTATGGAAGTGAGGCTCAGAAAAGAGCGTAGAATCCATGTCTGTCTTTGTAATAGTTTGCTATAAGGTCTTCAAAACACTTCTGGTTTACAAAGGACGGCATTGAGCAAATCACTCTTGCCTTGCTGAGTGCAGTAGATTGTATTATTTATTGCTCAGTCTATTTGCAGCCCCTCCCTGTGGGAAGATGACACTTCCCTGTCCTGGTGATGTCAGACTTCATCCTGCCACTTGTTAATGCAATGTGCCATCAGTTGTCCCTTTTGAGGGGAGGCTAAAGACCATCACCTGGGTCTGCCATGTTGTCTTTTCCTTCTGCCTTAACACCGGCAATGACCCAGGTAGCAGGTTGCTACCTGGGTTCTAGAAGGGACATGGAACAGAGCAGCTGCTGACCCAAAACAGTAATATATCAAGAGCAAGAAACAGATCATTGCTGCAGGCCTCTGAAATTTTCAGAGTTGTTTGTTATTGTAGCAGAGCTTTGTCTAAGCAGAGCAATACAGTGACAATCATTTTGTGATGATCATGCATTTCTTCACACACCAATATATCAAGATATGCAAATAAGGACCTGGAATTGCCCTAACAGTATCCAAGGATTCCCCTCTCTACATCTGAATGGAGACTCACTGGAGCATCAGTAACACAAATGCCCAGTAACAGCAAAAGCAAAGATGTATCAGCCAAGTCATAGACTATCAGTGCCTCTATCCCTACTCCCAAAGCTTAAAGTAAAAGCAAAGGCTCCAGAGAAAATAAAAACAGATGCACAGCCACAGAGCTGTCTTTTTGGGGAGAGAATATCTTGTGAAAGTTTCACCTGACAGTTCACATAGGCTGACTGCGGTGTGAAAACAAGTCAAGTTCCATTTAGGTCCATAATTAGAGTAACTGCAGGCTTATAACCTGCATTTCCTAAACTGTCATTCTCTAGTCCTCCATTGTTACACATGGTGTAAACCTCTCCCATAATGTACACCTTGAAGGTGATTATAGAATACTATTTATTTTGCACCCACATGCATAGGATATTGCAAAACAAGCAAAGCAGACTTTAGCTATGTCCTGAAGTAACTTGGCTTAGGATTTAACTGCAGGTAAAGGGACATTTTACAAGGATTTGGATTTGGGGTTTCTCTGTAATTATACATTATGTAACACCAACTTAAAAGGAAAATATGATATGATTTAGGCAGGTCCCCTTAACACATACAAATAATAAATGTGATTGAGTTACGACAACAGCAATAACAATCCCAAGGAACGTAATTGTAATTTCTTTCTTTGGGATGTAACTTTTGCTCATGGTAACAAATACAAAGGTCTCTGTCACTGCACTGCACTGCACTGTAAACCATTTCTAATAGTTCTTGTCATCTGCTACCTTTAATGACTCCAAGGAACCAACTGTGCATCCCAGAGATGCTGAAAGCTTCATTACATTGAACTAATTAATAAAATACCAAGAATGAGCATTCTAATTCCAGTGCTATGTTCCATACCCTCCCGGTGTCCCTGCAATCTGCCTGCAAGGAGTTGACAGGATGGAAATGGTAGAGAGGTTCCCACAATGGGCTCCCCAGCAGTACTGCTTGTGGCAGTCCAGAGCCCACCCTGACAACCCAGGCATCACTGCTGCCAAGGCAGACACCCTGAGGATGTGGCTTTGCCGGCATGACAGGTATGTGTGTCATTTTGGAGCATCTGTCATGCCCACTGAAAAAATACGCAGGCACATCTGAAACCTCTGCCCCTTCCCAAAGATTTCCAGCTGCTTCTAATCCTGAGCACTGAGAACTTATTTTAAGAAACAAAGGCTTCTTTAAACCAATATACGTAATTTAGAGACTGAAAGGCCCTGTGTCTAGAATACCACACGTGTTATTCAGCTGTCCTGGTCCTTAAGTCCCTCATGGTGGTAGGTCTCTACATAACGGGAAGAGATTTTCCACATTCGAGAACCACTGTATCAGAGACAAGAAAGGAAACGGATGCTGAGGGAAATATGGCCAAGTGGCTTTACTTCTTTTAGGTTGTGGGGGTCGTAGAGGTGGGGTCTTAATCTGTTTGCAGAGAATTTCCCCTGTATTGCAAGAGTTGTTTTCATTGCATATAATCCAGGCCCACTGGAGAGGCCTCCTACTTTTGTACTCAGACTTAAAACTATGTCTGAGTGTCCCAGTTGCTATGACCCTTTGCCCTCATCGTCAACAGGAAAGCTAGGGCAGAGACTGCTAGTGCTGACTGAGGCTGCTCTGGGCTCTGAGCTCAATTCAGCGTTCAGTCTCTCTTGCAGTTGGCTGCGGGTCAGGTAACAGAGTTCTGGCCAATAGAATGTGAACAGACATGACGTACACCACTCCTGAGCCTCCCCCACAGAAATCTCCCCTGCTGGATCTTCATCCTCTTTCCAAGTGGGAAGATTCGGAGGTCCTAGGGAAGGCTGGGCCACAGATGGAGGAAGACTGTGTTCCTGAATCCTTGCAAAGAACAGCGCCCTTCTCCCTGATGAACCGTATTTGGCCTTTGGCTTGAACAAGTAAGAAACACTGTGTTAAGCCTCTGAAATGTTAGGATTGTTTGTTACAACAGTTAACCTACTCTAATAAGAGTGAAAATTTCACTTTACTTGACCAGATGGCTTAAACCTGTGATACTAATTAGTCTACTTGGCATCAACAATTCCCAGGCAAGGCCTCAACTTTCCACCTTTTATAGAATGTTCTGGAATTATGGACAGTACTAGTTAATGGCCAATAAAACCTAAAATCTAATTGTTAGCTTCTTTTTTTTTTCCAGACGGAGTCTCACTTTATCGCCCAGGCTGGAGTGCAGTGGTATCCTCCATCTCCTACGTTCTAGCAATTCTCCTGCCTCAGCCTCTCAAGTAGCGGGGACTACAGACCTGCGCCACCAGGCCTGGCCAATTTTTGTATTTTTTTTTTTTTTTTTAGTAGCGATGGGGTTTCACCGTGTAGGCCAGGCTGGTCTCAAACTCCTGACCTCAAATGATCCGCCCACCTTGGCCTCCCAAAGTGCTGGGATTACGGGCGTGAGCCACTACACCTGGCCCAACTGTTTTCTTTAAGAAATGACGGGAGGCCTTTACTTGCAGGTATTATGGTCAATATCAGCATCCAATTTAATGTTTTAACAGGGATTTCTGGACGAAAATGACTCTTTAATGCTCTATCTCAAGTGGGCATAACTGTAGAATCCATGAAGCACATTTACGACTGGGAACACAAAGTCTGTTCACTTGTCCCAGGCCTGGGCCATTACCTGAAGATTAGGACTCCCAATGATACATTCTACTTTAATTTTACACTTCAGACTTCTAGGAGTCTTGCATCTGTTTTCCAGCAGCCACAAAAGACATTCTCTAATTACTTCTGGATGAAAAACAGAGACTTTTAATTTTCTTGCAGAGAACACGCATGAACTACATACACTTCAAGTACACTGTGGTTGTCTCATTTTCTGTAAATACTGTACTTTTCCTTGCTGGCAAAGAAGAGCTTTTTCAAATCAAAATAATACTCCTAAAAGAGTCAGTGTAGTTTTCTGAAGGTCAGCAAAATGAGCTTTGCCAGAGCACCAGGGACTCCAATTACACATATTTACCTGATGTACTTTTATAGGACACATAATTCAAAAATTGCAGACTGCCTTTTACATTGTATACTATGCATTTTAATAATGTATTTATTATGTCGAGCTCTTTCTTTTGTGGTTTCTTGATGCTACTCCTCATTTAGGGTAGTTTCCTGGCTTTTCCTCATGTCAGGCAATGCAGTTAACCTTTAGCAATATAGAGCACTTAAAAATTTTGCAAGCCTTATTTTGCATGATTTTTCTCCTGCATAAAACATTTGATTTTTCATCTGGTTTTCATTTTATACAATGATGTAGGTAGAGGCAAACTCTAAGACCTAGTAATTACAGCCTCATGGCAGCCCAACTGATGCATAAGAGATGTTTGCTAATTATAGTGATACCATGGCTCCCCTCCTCTGAAGGCTCATTGTGTTTCTTAAGGTGTCTCTTTTGTTCCTTAATCTAGTTGCTTATACAAGAGTACATTGATCAAACTGCTTTCTAGTAACAAATCATATTCTCACGGAAATGTTAATTTTATAAATTAGTCTCCTAGGCTTTGACAGCAAGACACAGTGCTGCTCCCCCTTAACCAGGGCACCACCAAATTTGCCCCATCCTTCAAGGCTGATGACAGATTTGCATTTCTCCATGAGTCTGCTTCGCTGGCTTTAAACCTTTCCAAAAATATAACGTAAGGTCATTATTCCTCAGACTAGGCAGTGACCTCACATCTGGGTCCTTACATGGGTTTTCACAAGTCACTGTCTTAATGACTTAGTTTTGAGCCACAAAATATTGCTGAAGGAAGATTGGTCACCTTGAGAGAGTTTCAATCAGGGGATGTTTTGGATGCTTACAGAAGAAGTCATTAGAGACAATCAGTTACAATTGAGGTTGCAGTGGGTTAAAAATGGCCACAAATTATTTGCTGCTCCTCTCAGCAAGAGGTGGAATTGATTTCCTCACTGCAAATCCGGGCAAACCTCAAGACTCATTTGGACTAATAGAATGCAGAAGTGACAACAGGTGACTTCTGAGTGAGCTTTCAAAGACCAGACAACATCCACTCTTGCCCTCCACATGCTCTGAAGCTGCTGTATCAAGAAGCCCATGTGTGCCTCCTTGGGCATGCAAGCCACTGAGAGAGGGCCCGCCATTGTCCAGCACCAACTGCAAGATGAACAATCCAGCCATCCCAGCTGGGGCATGAGCAAGTCCACATGAGACCAGGAGAAAGTTCTTATCAGAAACAATGAATCCTGCGTGTTTTAAGCAACAAAGTTGAGATGGTTTTTCACACAATAGATAATTAAAACCAAGGGGAAACATACTGATACAGACTTAGTATTTATTCCGGCTAGGTTTATCTACACAATTCCAAGCATCAGATGACACTGGAAACTTTTTAAAAATATTTATTTAAAAAGCAATCAGTAAGTAGTTAATTGTGTGAGCATAAATACGCTTTCATAAAATGAATGGAAAAATATGTTAAAGTACTGCATAGATGAAGATTTATGGCTCAGAATAAGAATTCCTATGACATGTGTGACTCAGGAAGTGCTGTGTCTCTAATGAGTTAGACAAAAGTAAGGACAGATGCTCTGAAAAACTGGTGGATAAAAGAAAACAGTTCTCATGAGATGACAAGGCCACTGGTGTTAAACACTAAGGAAAATGTTAATACATTTTTTCATAAAATATGACAGTAAAGAGTATTTTTCACTTAGCATTTTATATGTGATTTATGTGTGATCCTAAATATATATAGATAAAAAATTTTATGAATGAACATTTCACCTGCCTTTGTAAACATTTATGTACTCAGTTCAGGTTCCTCCCCTCCAATGAAAACAAAACAGAAAACATGTTTTTGAATCTTCTTATTCGGGAAATAAGGGAACTACCCTCTATATTGGACATATGTAGCATTTTATAAAATGTCTGATATGGTTTGGCTGTGTCCCCACCCAAATCTCATCTTAAATTGCTGTTCCCATTATCCGCACTTGCTGTGGGAGGGACTTGATAAGAGGTAATTGAATCATGGGGGCAGTTACCCCCACGCTGCTGTTCTTGTGATAGTAAATGAGTTCTCATGAGATCTGATGGTTTTATAAGGGGCTTTTTCCTCTTTGCTCAGCATTTCTCATTCCTGCCATCATGTGAAGAAGGATGCGTTTACCTCCCCTTCTGCCACAATTTTAAGTTTCCTGGGGCCTTCCCAGACATGCAGAAGTGTGAGTCATTTAAACCTCTTTCCTTCATAAATTATCCAGTCTTTGCAGTTCTTTATGGCAGCATAAGAATGGACTAATACACTCATAAAGCACAAAAGTATAATAAATGAATAGAGACTACAACCTAGCAGAAAGTTACTTTAAGAAGGTATACACATTTATATTTATTAACGTTTTCTAGAAACAACTGCAACACATTACCTCTGAGGTGCATGTTTTTCCAATTCTTAAAATATATCTTACTGTTAAAAGTGATAAAGGGAATCAAACTGTCTACTCTAATGTATGGTAAAACTTCTTAAGAAGCAAAGGGGTCCTGGGAACTTGTGGAAAACTTTTAATTCCATTTATGGCGATTAATGAAAAATTTTGAGTTGAATGTCAGCAAAAAATGTTGCCTAACCTTCATGAAAATATGCTCAAACTGGCTTTTCAATCATCAAAGTATGACTCACATGTGGTATATATAGATCTTTAAAACCTTACTGAAAGACCAGACTTCAGAAATATTTTTCTTCTATTAAAGTCCAACATGTTCACTGTAGAAAGTCCAGAAAATTTAAGATTATGAAGAAAATATAATCTCCTTAATCTCCCCATTCAAATATGCCCAATATAGCTAACATTTATTGAGTACTCTGTAGGTCGGTGGTCTAAATTCTTGATATACATTAATTCATTTAATCTACATAAGCCTATGAGTTATGCACCATAATTATCTCCTTTTACAAGAGAAAACTGATGTGTAGAGAGGTTAATTAACCTTTAGTTATGTGGTCCAACAGCCAATAAGAGGAAGAACTAGGCATTCTGGTTTAAGGCTGCAAGCTCTGAATCTCTATACATACTGCTGCCACGTGGCTGTGACTCTGCTACTTCTTTCCAGTCTTTTTTCTGCATTATATATGTGATATACACATGTTGGACTTCTATAGCAATTTTTAAAATAACTATTAGCAAAGTCTCACCTTTACCAAGAAGTCTTTCTAGGTGTCTCCAAACCCACAGTCTCCTAAGTGGCTAATTTAGCAATTTCAAGCATATAGTAATTTACACTGTGATGTTTAGCTCAATGTATTGCACAGGTCACTGAATGCAGAGACCACATCTTATTTTATTTTCACTTTCCAACTTTCTGATACTATTTAAATGTCTGAAAATGCTAGAAACCTATGGGTGCTTGACATAGTTTCAGCAGAGTGGTAAGCTAAAAGGTAGTACTTGAGTAATAATTTTCAAAAGACCTTTGGAAGTATTCTAGACCACAAGCGACTGATAAAAGAGATGCCATTAGAAGCTAAAGTTATGGGGGGGGGGAACAGAAAATAAGAATAATCTGGAGGTTTTTCTGGAGAGGGAACTATGAATGGGATTGTGTTAGAACACATCCTCACAGTTCTATGAACAACCTAAGGAAAAAAGTACACAATGAAATTCCCACTTTGATGGCTTTATTAAATAATTATAGGCAGAGAAAGGCAAAGCAAAAATAAAATCAGCAGAAATATTTTACAGGTTTCTCTATATCATCAGAAAGCAGCAGGTAACCAGCCCCTGGGCAAGAATACAAGGATGTGTTTGTTTACGTGGTTGCCATGAGCAATGGCCCAACGATCACACTGCCTGGGCTTCAATCCCAGGTCAGCTACATTGTCTCAGTGGATCTTCAGTAACTGATTGTCCTAGGAGATTTACAGGTTAAATGTAAACAAATCTTCCACATGGATCATGACATTAAAAAAGGCATTTTAAGACTCTTGCTGGCCAGGCACAGTGGCTCATGTCTGTAATCCCAGCACTTTGGGAGGCCGAGGCAGGTGGATCACCTGAGGTCAGGAGTTCAAGACCAGCCTGGCCAACACGGTGAAACCCTGTCTCTACTAAAAATACAAAAATTAGCTGGGTGTGGTGGTGGGCACCTGCAATCCCAGCTACTTGGGAGGCTGAGGCAGGAGAATCGCTTGAACCCGGGAGACGGAGGTCGCAGTAAGCCAAGATTGTGCCACTGCACTCCCGCCTGGGTGACAAGAGGGAAACTCCATCTCAAAAACAAACAAACAAAAAAGAGACTCTCTTGCTGAAGATCATCACATGAGACGCACACACACATATATATTAACTTCATACAGTTGTGTGGAATGTCATCATCAAATTTGGTACTTGATGAACCTGAAGCATTTACACCCCTTCCATAACTGGAGTTTGCCACAGCAAAAGATACTTTCCTGTGTGTATTCCAAGTGTCTAGCACTCCTGGACACTCCATACTCTATTTGGGGATTAATATTTTACCTGGATAAATGCAAATACACACCGCTCATATTCACAGACAGCTTTAAGAAGGTAAAGATGACATCTAGAGAGAAACCCCAAGCAGTCAGGATTGCTTTCTATTTCCAACGGTCATCAGGAGTGGCATGCCAAGACAAACAGCATCCAGAGCAGAGAGGGGATGAAGGGTCTGGTTTCAGCAGGCAGGCAAGTCCAGAGCCCTGCACCTTGGAGGCCAGCATTAGGGTGTGAGCACTCAGCATATGGGATTTCCCAGGAGCACAGCAGAACTGCCTTATGCACATTTAACCAGCCCATCACCTCTGCAGAAGCAAAAAGCCAGCTTCTGCAGTGAGATGCAGGCAGCACCTGAAAGGCAAGGGGATTCCCTCTTCTACAAATGGGGCAAATTTGAGTTTTAAATTGCAAAGAAAAATGGCATCTCATCCAGACTTTAAATTTGTTCTTGCATGTTTACAATAGAAGAATTTATTCTTCCATGCTTGCAATGCTATTTGGTGTTCTCTCTTTCTCTTAACTAGGGTTTCTAACAGATAAAGGACTCAATACTTCCTTTAGCCTTTTCACTTTTTCCACAGTCCATTTCCAGGGAAAGCTGTAAACGTAGACGACACTGGCACGTCACAGCATTCTGATAAAACTGGACCAACTATTTAACTTAGAAATAAAGTGTACTGCAGAGAACTCAGCTCAGCAAAGTCAGTCCTTGGGGCTACTACACAGAATATCTGATGCCTTTAACATCTAAAACAGACTATTCAAACTGACCAGAGACCAACAAGCAAAAAGGATGTTCAACTTACCTAACTCAGATTCAGTAGTTTTAGCTGTTGTTATCAAAATAAATACAGGTTCATTACAAAAAGTTTCAAAAATAAAACACATATAAAGAACTATTTAAAGGCCAGGTGTGATGGTTCACACCTCTATTCACAGCACTCTTGGAGGCTGAAGCAGGTGGATCACTTGAGGTCAGGAGTTTGAGACCAGCCCGGCCACCATGATGAAACTCTGTTTCTACTAAAAATACAAAAATTAGCCAGGCATGGTGGTGTGTACCTGTAATCCCAGCTACTTGGGAGGCTATGGCAAGAGAATTGCTTGAATCCAGGAGGCGGAGGCTGTAGTGAGCCAAGATTGGGCCACTGTACTCCAGCCTGGATGACAAAGCAAGACTCTGTCTCAACAACAACAACAAAAAAAACCTAAAGTTTTATATGCCTATCCAACCCCAAACCCCACATCATTGGTGTGTTTCTTCCCATTGTTACTCTACTCCCATGTCCATTATTATATTATACAGATAATATTATACAGAGTATTTTTAAACTTGCTCTTTTAACAACACATTTTGAACTGTTATGTATTTTTTTATTTTTTCCTATTAAACCTTTAAAAGAGTGGCTTTTTCCCCCAGTTTTATGGAGATATAGTTGACAAATGAAAATTACATAATTTAAGGTACACCAGTTGATATGACAGTATGTGTATACATTGTGAAACCACCATTATCAAGATAATTAACATATCTATCACCTCACATGCTTTTTTCTTTTTATTATGTATATTTGAATGATAAACAAACATTCAAAAGACAGCATCACTCTGTGGTGCCAAGATATTCAGTTTTATTGAATATTTTCCATTGACTACCTTGCATTTCCACTGAGTTTTTTTTTTTTAATTACTGAAAAGACTGAGTTGACGAGATACCCTGGCATTTAAAAATGCTATAAAATCATGTGTTTTTCTTTTGAGAAGGAAGGAAATAGCTGTTGGAGTGACTGTTAATCACAGCATTTTCTGAGGAGCTGATTATATGCCAGGCATCACCTTGCGGCACATTTCTTCACAGATTTCAGAATGTGTAAGGTTTGATATGAAAACTAAACCCAATACTGTGCCTCTTCAAAACCTCCATAGCTGCATTTCCCATCTCCAAAGACATGCACACATATATACAAATAACAACAAAACAATAGAAACTATGTGAAAGGGAAGAAGTAAAAGGAAATAAAGAGGTCCACTTAGATTATTCTGTTCATTTCACAGCATGCCCACCCACACTGGCATTTAGTAGCAATAACAAAAATCACTGCTAACCTTTACTGAGCCCACACTGGGTGCCAAGCGCCTGGTGTCTCCTTACAGGGCCTGGGGACAGGTGAGTGGAAGCCCTTACCACAACTGATTGTGTTGAATTTGTGCCTGCTTTATCTGCTGTGCCATCAGGTCCCTTTCATTAAAGCCTTCAGAGATAATAACAGCAGCCTCTTTCCTAGAAAGGTCATCATCTGAGGATCAGAGGGTTGAAGAAACTCTCTGGGGAAGGGACGATCACACTGTGAAAAATCCTATTAGCTACTGCTATAAAGGTTATGAAAACCAAGTTTTAATAAAATGTTCTACGACTTTAGCGACATAAGAAAAAAATGCAAAATGGACAAGAGGCAAATGGTTAAGATTGCTTAGAGGTGTCTGAGTACCTGGGACATAACAGCAATTCTGGGTATACTTACTGAGCACTTACTACACATCAGATACAAAGAGAAAAGAAATGTCACAGCCTGCACTATGAGGAATTGCCAGTGTCCAACCATTCTGACCTACAAGAAAAAGGAAGTTTCACAAGGCACCCTCCAGCAGTTCCAGTTTTGAGACTCTATCAACTAGAAACTACTTAAAACATGTCAACAGAAGTCCCTGGATCTTTAAACTTCTTGGCCACAGCAACTTTCTGATGAAAATGCTTTTCCCTCAGAAACTTTTAGTGTGTGGATTTTGCTGAGGGCCATGGCAGAGTTTTTTCCATACTACATTAGAAGGGCTGTTTTGAGGGAAGACACTTATTGGTGGTGGGGGTAGCGGGGGTGGTGGGGTGTTGGGGAGAGGTGAGGGGGAGAATCTTTTTTTTTTTTTTAAAGAAAAGCTAAAGGCCCAGGTTCACCATCTGGCTCTGCCATTCCGACTGCTAAAATATAAATAAGCTCCATCCACACGAACAGAAGCTGTGTGAGGACAGGAGCCTCCTGTGTCTTGGACACTGTGTCCCCGGTATACAGAGTAAGACCCAGCCCAGGGAAGGCACTTAATGTATGTTGAATAAATGAGCAAATTAACGAATGAATAACTCTGGGTAAAATTCAGTGGAGGAAGCTTAGCTTCTGTTTCTCCACCTGGCATGATACCACGGGTGACCCAGTGAGGATATCAAATGGGTGATGCGTACAGTGCTTCATTATCTGTAAACCAATATTTTTGGAGAGTACAGACCTGAAGACAATGCTACCACCACACTGCATCAAGTAATCGTCACTATCTATAAGGCAAATTTCAAGCCACTCAAAAGTACTTTTTGCATGGACTCACAGTTGTCTGTCCTTAGATCATGAAAGTGCTGGTTTGTTCATTTTGAGAAATAAATGTAACCAAATAACCCAGCACACTTGTGCCATGGCCATTCATCAGTGAGGAAACAGCTTCAATACAAGTTTTTTTGTAATGGCTTCACCTGCCATGAGATTTCAGGTGAAGCTCAGATTTCAAGGTTTTGCAATACGTAATTCAGATGGCTTTCCAACTTGTCTAAAACATTTTATAGTTACCATGAAGTTATCTCAAAAATTCTGCTGAGAATGATTCTCCCATTTACATATAACACAAAATGTGTATGAGTAAAATTTAAATGCAGTGCCTTCACGCTGAAGCTGAGCAATGAATTTATCAAATTCTGTATCCTGGAAGATGAAGCATGTTTCTGAAGATGCATGCTTGGAGTTGATCTAATTTATGAGTGAGCAGATGATTTTTTATTACACCATAAGCATCCACATGAAGAAATAAACAAACTCTGGAAAAAGCCCAAGTTCAGCAGCTGGAAGGTGGGATGAGAACTTCCAGGTCCAGCTCTGCTCCCTACTACATGCCTACGCATTTCCACGCACCTAGATTCTGCCTCTCAAAGGCATAGCACCATTCTGAACCAAGTAAACAAGCCAGGACGTGCAAAGATGAGGGCAGAATTCCTTCCACCCTTCTGAAGACAACAGCCCAAGTAAGGAATAATAAGCTCTTGAGTGCTTTTCCATAATTCATCATCCTAGGATAGAGAAGAAAAAATACCCCGAACCTCTCCCCAGCCGAACTCTGGAAATAGGTTGACTCATTTCATTTCTGTGGTTTTTCACAGTAAAAGCTCTGGAGTCTTCATGGCAGTAGACAGATTTTTTTCCTTAAAGCTTATAAGCCTTTCTTGATGAATAAAAACTAAACACTCGAAAGTATCAGTAAGTGACAGCAACACCAACAATACCACCATGAAGTCTGGTATAGTTGTGGGTGTCTCTGTCACAGTCCCAATGAAAAGATACAAGTCCCTGATGCAAAGGCAGTCCCTTGGTAAGAATCTGGCCTGGAAAGTCTTGGAGATACAGTGCAGTGGCCTTTAAGTGGGTAGATGAGGGGACCGCTTCAAGGAACTCCTCCTTAAGCTTCTGGTCCAGGTGCAGCCATCTGGCTCTATCAGCTTTCTGCCCACAGGACAGAGGAAAGAGGCTGAGCTGAAAACAACTGCATAGAGTCAAGAGGTTACCTCCAAGAGATGCTGAAACTCCCTGTCACGTGAGGTCATGTGGGGTATAAGTGGGATTAGTGCCTACTTTCATGGCTCCAGAAAAAGGGTAAAGGCAGTCTTTTCTGTTGTTTGCTGAAGCTGAGTCCACTGCAGACTCAAACCAGAGATGGGTCAGGCCAGAGCCAGAGTCAACTCTAAAGCTTGCTTTTATTTACTCTTGGCAAGTCCCAACTTCCTGGTTCTAAGGGGAATGGAGCGGAGGAGAGTTAAAAGTCTCGTAAAAAGGCTCCAAAGGTTTCTTGGACACCAAAGGGCCCTTACAAAACTACATTTTGATGAGCTATATGTAAATGAATCAGAAACATATGGATTTCATTTCCTTCATAATACACAGGGGTTTCAGAACGAAGAGGTGAGGGAGTGCTTGCTGAGATGAGTCTGGGCTCTGGTGAAAATGTTAAAGCGGGGGAAGCTTCAGACATATGCTAAACCTAAATTAAGACTAGGCCAACACCCCTGCACCCGCACCCCTTCCTCTTTGGGGCTTTGGTATCCACCAGCTAATTTTAGGTGCTAAGGAGAGAGACAGAAAGCACGACATACCCAAATCTGACAGGAGCTTGGGGTCTGTGGCTTTCTCTGATGATGTTTGAGGATTTGGAAGTTTCTTGTAACCAGCTCCAAAACACTGAATATTCTGCTGGCTGCTGGGAGTCATGAAGCAGAAGATACAGACATTTTATTTCCCCAGATTCCACTACAGGGGATGCAGGCAGCATTTCCCTGAGAGGTGAACACTCTGTATGCTGAAGCAAAGGAGGGATCCTACTTCTGAGCACTCTCTAATTTGAGGCTCTTTGTAGCACACACCCTGGAGCTTTGACTGTCTTGTGGGGAGCTCAACCGAACTGACTTCCCTGGGCTAGAGAGGGAGTGGGCAGACATCCATATTGTAAGATTGGTAATCTTGGCCTCTGTCTTTTCACACAAGCATTTATTAAGCTAATGAATTATGAGGGAGCAATAAAGAAGCTAGGAGGTTTCTACAGTGAGCTGCTTGATAGGGTCAATCATTCAACACCTGTTTTAGTTAGAAATTAAATGGATTGTTTTAATTTTATATGTCAGAAAGCCAGTGTGTCTGAGTCAAGAAAACAGATTGTCCTCACATAAAGAAAAAGATAAAACAAAAAGCAGGGTAACAGATGCTGGCGGAGAAGTCCTAAGGAAAAGTGGAAAACTGACAAGCGTTACAAAGGCAGTCATGAGAACGGATGAGAAAGAACTTTAAAATGGCTGGAAAAGAGAGAAAATGGTGCAGAAAATGGCACCTGCCCCAAGCAAGGCACAAAGCTGATTGTTAGGGGGAACATCAAACATTACAAAAGCCATTTTCTTTTCATGGGTCAAATGGTTGGTGGCATATCTCTTCTCGCCTCTGAACACAACTACAGTCACTTTCTGTTGATAACGTTAAGCTTAATTATACAGAGGTTGTACTTGAACATTTCCTTCCTTATAGCTAAACTGATGCCATTATTTTTCATTTAATTGCAGAATAAGGGGTGCTCTGTTCATGAAGTCCAGGAATTGCTAATATAACAATGGTGAATGCAGTGGCGGTGCATGACTTCAATTTTCATGATTACTATTAATTAGGGGTCTGTCAAATGGACAGAATAGGCTCTTTTCTTCTCTATCAGCTACCAAAGGGCACTTTACCCGAGAGAAGTTGTGTGGCAGCAAGAAAGAGTGAATCAAGCTGCGCTGTCTGCTGGAGGCTTGGGTTCAAAGTCCAACCCTGCAAGCCCAAATCGCAAGTCTCTGGACACAGAACGTCTGCTTATAAAAGTTCACAGTTCCATAAAATCAGGTGAGGACAAATGGAAGATGATGCAGCAAGTACACTCCTGGCACCTGGCAAAGATGGCATCCTTTGATGCCAAACATTTCATAATGGGTTTTTCACTTAAAGACTGAGGGAAATGTTTGGAAAAGGAAATGGAAATACAAGTCCCAAGAACTGGATAAAGAGAAATTTAGGGTGTGCATTTAAATAAGAAATGGATATGTCTCATCACAGACTGTACATTGCACAGTTAAACTGCCCTCTGTAGGAGGCCAAGTACCAGGTCTGTGTGAGTCACCATCATACTTTTGTGCCATATTTCATGCTGCCTAGGGAATTATTCACCTCATCTTAAGCTACATGTCTCACAATCCAAAGGCAATTTGCTAACTTTGGTACAATTCTATGGTTTCTGGTAGCATTTTTTACTTAAAAAAACTTCTCACCTGCCTCTAATCCATGTCCTTTCAGCTCCTGGGCCCTGGCTGCCTGTTAGTTAGTGCAGATGTTGGCTTTGGAAACACAGGGTATGGTCCAACTTGCCTATGAAGTGGTAAGCAAAATATTTTAATATTTGTGCCTTAAGCAGTTGTTTAACTTAAAAGCATGGGAAATCCTATTTTTTTCTTGTTATAAAATCATATAAAGCTACTGGTAAGATCCCTGTAGGCCAGTGGTTTTCAAAGTGGGTTCCTGGAACCAGCAACAACAGATTCACCTGGGAACTTGTTAGAAATGCTCGCCGCCACCGACGAACCCCCAGACCTCATGAACCAGAAACTCTGGGGTGTTGACCAGCGGTCTGCGTTTTAACAGGCCCTTTAGGTGATTCTGCGGCAAGTTCAAGTTTGAGAATGGCTGCTCTAAGGCACTGGCTCTCAATCCTAGCTGCATATAATAATCAACTGGAGAGTTGTTTTTAAAAACAATCAATACCTGGTCTTAACCTAGACCAATTAAACCGGAAATCTCTAAGGTAGGGCCCAGGCATCAATCTTTTTTTTTTTTTTTTTTTTTTTTGAAAGAAAGAAAAAGAGAGGAAAGAAAGTGAGAGTGAAAGAAAGAAAAAAAAAGACTGTACGAGAGAAAGAAAGAGGAAGGAAAAGAGGGAGAGAGAACAGGATTCTTGTTCTACTGCC
>CAUYLG010033300.1:0-72114 GCA_963573385.1 Cacajao melanocephalus | reverse complement strand
ATTATATATATTTTATGTATTTATATTTTATATATTTATATAATGTAATATATAAATATATATTTATATAATGTAATATATAAATATATATTTATTTATAGTATATATTTATATACTATGATATAATATATATGCATGTATGTGTAATATATGCATGTATATACATTATATTACATTACAACGTATAAATATATAAAAACATTATATAATGTAATATAATATATACACATATTACATATATGCATATATATGTGTATATATAATGTTATATAAATATATAATATATGAGTATATAATATAGATATATAGATATTATATAGATATATAATATATAATATATATGAATATGTAATATATATATACATATGTACATATGTATACACATATATACACACAAACAACATGGAGTAGTATTCAGCCATGAAAAGCAATGAAATAATGGCATTTGCAGCAACCTAGTTGGAATTGGAGTTCATTATTCTAAATGAAATAACTCAGGAATGGAAAACCAAATATCGTATATTCTCACTCATAAGTAGGAGCTAGGCTATGAAATTGAAAAGGCATAAGAATTGTACAATGGATTTTGGGCACTCAAGGGAAAAGGTGAGAATAGTGGTAAGCAGTAAAAGGCTACACATTGGGTACAGTCTACACTGCTTGGGTGATGGGTGCACCAAAATCTCAGAAATCACCACTAAAGAACTTGTTCATGTAACCAAACACCACCTGCTGGCCCAAAAACCTATTGAAATAAAGACAAATAAATAAATGAATTTTAGCTGTTCTAGAGGGTGTGAAGTTGTGGCAGTTTAATGTAGTAGTTTCAATGTACATTTTTCTTAATGACTGGAGACATTGGACATCTTTCATGTGCTTATTGGGTACTAATTTATTATCTGCAAAGTATCTTCAGATCTTTTTTTCATTAAAAAAATTGAGAAGTTTTAATTACATATTTTGAATATAAGTCCTTTGTCAGATACTGGTTTTGCTAATATTTTCTCCTAGTCTGTGGCTTATCTTTTTGTTTTCTTAAAGTTTTTAATTTTGATAATGTCCAAATTGTCTTTTTTTAATGGTTTGTGGTTTTTGTGTCCTTTTTTTTTTTTTAAAAACAGAGTCATGCTCTGTCACCAGGCTGGAATGAGGTGACACAATCTCCACTCACTGCAACCTCCAACTCCCTGGTTCAGGTGATTCTCCTGCCTCGGCCTGCTGAGTAGCTGGGATTACAGGCAGGCACCACCACCAGCTAATTTTCGTATTTTTAGTAGAGATGGGGTTTCCCCATGTTGACTAGGATGGTCTCAAACTCCTGACCTTGTGATCCACCCACGTTGGCCTCCGAAAGTGTCAGGATTACTGGTATGAACCACTGCACCTGGCCTTTATATGTCTAGGAAATCTTTGTCTAAACTAGGTTTGTAAAACTTTTCTCTTGTATTTTTTTCTATACATTTTATAATTTTATCTCCTATGTTAAGGTCTATGATTTATTTCAAGTTAATTGTTTGGTATTATGAGTCAAAAAGGTGACAGATTTAAAAAAACACTTTCTTATATAGATAACTGGTTGTTAGAGCACTTGTTGAAGACTATTCTGTCCTAATTTAATTCTGTTGCTTTTTTCATAGACAATCAGTTAACTAATTTTTAGGTTTGTTTCTGGACTCTTTCTTCTATGACAATGATCATTATATGTCTTTTTACACAACATCATCACATCAGCAGAATGAAGGACAAAATCCATATGATCCTCTCAATAGACACAGAAAATGAATTTGATAAAATTCCTGACAAATACTCTCAACAAATTTGATGTAGCAGAAGGAGCATACCTCAGCATAACAAAGGACATATATAACAAACTCGCAACTAAATAGGAAAATGCTGAGCTGAAAGCCTTTCCTCTGAGAACTAGAATAAGGCAAGAATGACCACCCCCACTACTCTTATTCAACATAGTACTGAAAATCCTAGCCAGAGCAATCAGGCAAGAAAAAGAAAAGACATCTAAATTGTAAAAGAGAAAGTTAAATTGTTCCTGTTTGCAGACGACCTGATCTTGTATATAGACACATTTAAAGACTCCACCAAACTTCCTAGAACTAATAAACAAAATCTATGAAGCTGCGGGGTACAAAATTATCATTTAAAAATTAGTAATGTGTCTATGCACCAATAATGAACTAGCTTGAAAAGGAATCAAGAAAGCAGTTTCATTTGTAATAGTGCAAAAAATAATACCTAGGAATAAATTTAAACAAGTTAAGCAAGGAGGTACAACAAAAACTACAAAACACTGATGAAAGAAATTGAAAAGGACACAAACAAATGGAAAGACATCTCATGATCATGGATCAGACTAGTTAATATAGTTAAAATGCCATACCACTCAAAGCAATCTATAGATTCAATGAAATCCTACCAATATACCAATGACATTTTTCACAAAAATAGAAAAGCAATCCTGAAATTCATATGAAACCACAAAGAAATCTGAATAGCCAAAGTAATACTGAGCAGAAATAACAAAGCTGGAAGCATCACACTACCTGACTTCCAAATATACTATAAAGCTACAGTGACAAAAACAGTATGAGTTCTAGATAAAAACAGACACATAAACTGATGTAACAGAATAGAAAACCCAGGACAGCCACTTCAATAAATATATTGTCTTGTTTAATACAGCTTTATAAAAGCCTTGAATTCAGATACTCTAAATCCTCCAAATCTTTCAAAATTATTTTTGCCACTTCAGGATATATCACCTTATAAATTTTAGAATCAGCTTATCAATTACAACAATTAAGTCTTCTGGGTTTTTGACTGGTGTGGTAGTGAATCTAAATATTAATTTAGGGAGGATCAATGCTTAACAATGTTGCATCTTTCAATTCATTAATACAGTAACTCTATGCATTTATTCAGGTCTTTAATCAATGATAGTTTTATATATTTCAGTTACATAATTTGTATTAAGTTTATTGCTATAAGAATTTTTGATGATATTATCAGTAGAATTTTTTCAAATTTGATTTCTCGATTGTTTACTGATGCTATATAGAATACTACTGAGTTTTGTATATTGAGCCTGCACTCTGCAACCTTTCTAAATTCCCTTATAGTTGTACTAGCTTTTAGAAAATAGATTCCTTAGAATTTTTCTATGTACAAAGTCATGTTACTTGCAAATTGAAATAGCTTACTTATTCCTTCTCAGTCTGCATGGCTTTTCTTCTTGCCTAATCACAATGACTTAAGACCTTAAGTACAATGTTGAATAGAAGCAGTTAACCTGATCTCTGGGATGAAGTGAGATTACTTTTACTTACTTATTTTTACTACTAAGTAAGATATTAGCTAAAGGTTTTGTTTGGTTTTGAAGATATCTTTTATACAAGGTATAAAGTAGAAGAAATTATCTTCTTAATTTTGTGAGAGGATTTTTTTTAAATCATAAGAGGACATTGAACATTTAAAAACTTTTATGCATCAATTGAGTTGATTTAAGAATTTCATTATTTATTCTCTTAACATGATGAATTACAAGGATATATTTTCAGATGTTAAATCAATTTTGCATTTTGGTATATAACCCACTTAAGAATGATTAGGTTTTTTTTTTTAGTATACTGCTGAATTATATTTGTTAATATTTTGTTAAAGATTGTTGTGGCTATGTTTATGACTGGTATTTTTCTTTAGTTTTCTTTCCTTGTGATGTCTTTGATGATTTTGGAATCAGTATAATACTAGCCTAATCAAATGAGTGGAGAAGTATTCCTCCCTCCTCTATTTTCTGAAAGAGACTGTATAGGAATTGGTAGTGTTTTTTTCTTTAAATGTTTTGCCAGAATTTATCAGTGAAGTCATCTGAGCCGGGATTTTCTTTGTGGGAAGACTTTCCGTTACGAGTTCAGTATCTTCAATTGATATAGGGCTATTCTATTCTTTTTTTCTGTTTCATTTTTTATCTTTTTTTAAAAAATTTTTTTTACAATATATCTTTCATGAAATTTGCTTATTTTATTTGTTTTAAAGTGTACTGACCAAAATTTGTTCATAATATTTATAACCACTTAACCTTTCAATGTCTTTTATCTGGAGTGATGTCCCCTCTTTCCTTCCTGATATTGTTAACTTGTGTCTTTATCATTTCTTATTATCAGTTTTATTGATCTTTTTTTAAGAACGAGATTTTGGTTACATTATTTGTTTGTTTTCCGTTTCTTTGCTTTCTGTTTTTAACTTTATTATTTCTTTTCGTATATTTTCTTTGATTTAATTTTCTCTTCTTTTCCTATTTTTATTTTAAAAGAGATGCTGGGATCATACATTTTATACCTTTTCTATTATTTAATAAGCATCTAAAGCTAAAATTTCCCTCTAAGTACTGCCTTAGCTGTGTCCTGCAAGTGTTGACATGTATATTCAGTTCTAATTACATTCTAATTTACCTTGTGTTGTTCTCCCTAGATCTATTAGTTATTTGTGGAATTTTTCAGATATATTTCAATTATTGATTTCTTGATAATGTGATCACAAAACAGACTTTATGTACTTTTATTTTTTCTAAATATATTGTCTTGTTTTATGGCCTGACAGATGGTCTTAGTGAAAGTTATACCGTTATAACATTTGTTGTGATTTGTTTTTAGGTGGAGTGTTCTCTACATATCAATTAGGTTAAGTTGGTTGAGAGTATTATTTATGTCTTTCATATCCTTACTTTTTAAACATACTTTTTCTGCAAAACAACAATAACAACAACAAAAACACTTTTTCTGTCAATTACTGAGAGGATTCTTAAAATATCTGACTAAAATCTGTATATAGTTTGTTGGTTTATGTATCTCTCTTTCCAGTTTGGCTTTTGTCTCGTGTATTGGAGCTATATTATTAAATGTATACATAGTTATAATCATAATATTGCAGTGCTGTAGTGACCCTTTTATCATTATGTAATACCCCTCTGTTTTCTGGTAATTCTTTTTTTTTTCATATAGTCATGTCTGTATTAATATAACATTGCTAGCTTTCTTATACTAACAGTTTGTGTGGTATAGCTTTTTACATGTTTTCACTTTCAACCATGTTGTGTCTCTATACATAGCTTGTCTCTTGGCCGGGCGTGGTGGCTCATGCTTGTAATCCCAGGACTTTGGTAGGCTGAGGCAGGCAGATCACCTGAGGTCAGGAGTTCAAGACCAGCCTGACCAACATGGAGAAACCCCATCTCTACTAAAAATACAAAATTAGCCAGGCATGGTGGCTCATGCCTGTAATCCTAGCTACTCAGGAGACTGAGGCAGGAGAATCACTTGAATCTGGGAGGCGGAGGTTGCAGTGAGCCAAGATCACACCATTGCACTCCAGATTGGGCAACAAGAGTGAAACTCTGCCTCAAAAAAAAAAAAAAACCTTGTCTCTTATAGAGAACATATAGTTGAGTCTTCCTTTTAAATACAGTCTGACAGCGTCTGGATTTTGATTAGGATGCATAGTTCATTTATATTTGGTAACATGCTGGTACAATTTCATATTTATTTAATGATACATTTAATTGCATTATATGTATGTATTCAGGTCTGCCACTTTGCTGTTTGTTTTCTGTTTGTCCCATTTATTTTCTGTGCATTTCCATTTCCTTGGATGCCTTTTTTTGGGGATGTTAAGCAAATTATTTATCTATTGGCTTTTTAGCTATATTTTATTGTGTTATTTTTGGAGGTTGCTCTAGGGGTTAAGTGAGCTTCTTTAATTTATAAAAATATTTTTAAAGTTAATATTAAATTATTTCTGTTAAAATATAGGACTCTTGCTATGGTATTCTATATTCTCTCTCTAGAAATTATAAACCCAAAAATAGTGTTATACCTTTTACTTTAAACATCTTAAAAATAGAAGAAAAAAATATAGTCTCTTAAATCTATCCTGTACATCTACCATTTCTCATGTTCTTCATTTCTCTGGTACATCTAAATCATCCTTTGATGTCATTTCTGTTCATCCTGAAGGACTTTTTTTGTAGTGCAGGTCTGCCAGCAATCAATTCTCTCAGTTTTTAGTGTTTTGAGTTTTTTTTTTCTTAGAAGATTTCTTTTATTTTGTCTTTATTTTTGATGGATAGGTTTACTTGATGTGTAATTCTTATTAAACAGTTTTCTTTCAGCGCTTTGAAGATGTCTTTTCAATTTCTCTGCCTCCATTGTGTTTGATATGAAGTTAACTGTTAACCATATCACTGGTCCCTGGATCGACTGAGTGATTTTTTTTTTTCCCTTCTGGCTTTTTAGGTGATTTTCCTTTTATAGTTGGCTTCCAGAAGTTTTACCATAATGTGTCTAGGTCTAGGGGTGTGTGTGTCTGTGTGTGTACTTTATATCAGATCTTTTGAATTTTCTGGATCTGTAAATTAATGTTTATTATCAAATTTGGTAAGTTTTCAGCCATTGTTTCTTCAAGTAGTTTTTCTTCCCCTCCCCCCTCCTCCAGCTTTTTTTGTTCCTTCTGGGGAATCTATGATACGTATATTGGCTGCTTGATTTTGTGCCACAAGTTTCTGTGGCTTTCTTTGTTTTTCTCCAACCTTTTTTTATTCCCCTCCCTGTTCTTTAGATTAAACAATTTTACATGTCTATCTTGAAATTCACTCATTTTTAAATTATCTTTTCTCATTGCTGCTGTTGATCTATATTTATTTTTAAAAGTATTACTTTTATAAATACATTTTATAAGAATTTAAATCTTTATGATTTTGAATTATACTTCTATGAATATGATGGTATCTATTAGTTTTATTTAAGATCCTTCAAGTAAATTTAAAATTTTATTCATAATGGTTTTATACACCATTTTTGAGATTTATTGCTAGGCTTTTTCCTGTTAAAGGCCTTTCCCTCTGTTTTTCATGATTGGAGTGTTATTTTTTTTCTGTTACATTTCATAGTTGGTTACTTCTGTTCAGTAGCCTTGCTGGATTCTCTTATTAGTTTTGTTCGTTTTCTGTGCAGATTATCTTGGACTTTCTAAAGGGACAATCATATCAATAAAGACAGAGTTTTAAAAACATTTCTTAATGTTTAAGATTTCTCATTTCTTTTAGTGTCTCAATGTCCTGGTGCTTTCTTGAGAAGCTTCAGTATAATTTGGTTAGAATCATTGCTAATGAGTATCCTTACCTTGTTCATAACTGCTGGGGTGTCTCTAAAATTTTACTATTGCATTTGTTAGAGGACCTTTATCCTTTCAAGGGAGCTCCTTTCTGTTCCTACTTCACTAAGGTATTTTTATAAGTTATAAATAAGCATTGGATTTTAGCAAATGCTTCTATTCTGAATTGATTGTGTGATGATTTTACTGCTTCCCTCATTTTATTTGTTGCTGAGCCATCCTGGGATTAATGGCATACACCTTATTTAGACATGATATACTCTTTTTAAAACATATATGGTACTAAATTTGATTTTCTATTTATTATTTTTATTTATTTTATTTTTTTGAGATAGAGTCTTGCTCTGTTGCTCAGGCTGGAGTGCAGTGGCACAATCTTGGCTCACTGAAACCTCCATCTCTTGAGTTCAAGCGATCCTCTTGCCTCAACCTCCTGAGTAGCTGGGATTACAGGCATATGCCACCATGCCTAGCTAAGTTTTGTATTTTTAGTAGACAGGATTTCACCATGTTGGCCAACCTGGTCTCGAACTCTCAACCTCAGGTGATCTGCGAACCTTGGCCTCCCAAAGTGTGGAGATTACAGGCGTAAGCCACCACACCCGGCCTTTATTTATTATTTTTACATTGTACAAGCTTTGATTTTGATATGGATTAAACGTTTGTGTCTCCCGCAAAATCAAATGTTGAAATCCTCCCCTGACCAATGTGATGGTATTAGGAGGTGGGGCCTTTGGGAGGTGATTAGGATTAGATGAGGCCATGAGGCCTCCCATCTCAAGCTGAGGGCTTCCCTCAGCTTACTCCACCTGTTTTTGCTTAAAGTTTCCTCCATAAGATGGAACAAAATTCATGAAAATAACATTGGACTAGTGTCCTTAAAAGAGTGCTTAGAGGACTTGCTTCCCTCTGCTCTTTGCTGTGTGCAAATATAAGGAGGAGTTGGTAGTGTGCACTTGGAAGAGAGCCCTCAGCAGGAACTGACCATGCTGGCACCCTGATCTCTGACTTCCAGTTTCTGGGACTGAGAAATAAGTGTCTTCGTCACCATTAGCCACCCTTTCGGTACTTTGTTACCAAAAGGGTGAAGTGGCGTATTTTGTCTGGGGTAGTACCTGAGGTTCATTGTCTCATACCAGGGAAATCAAGGATGCAGACACACAAGAAGTGAGTTTGAGAGTGGAGGTTTAACAGGCAAAAGAAAGAGAAAAGAGAATAACCCTCTCTCCTGCAGAGAGAGCGGGGAACCTGAGTGGGTCTTCCGGCTCCATGGTGAAATGTATGGGGTTTTACAGATGAGATTGAGGAGGCAGTGTCTGACTTACATAGAGTCCAAAAGATTGGTTGGATTAGGCATGCCATTTACATAGCCAGCTGCCCTACCCTAGTCTTTATTATGCAAATTGCTTCTCTACTTGGCCAACACCATTTTGCCTGCTTCTTTATTGCACACGTGGTTGACAAAGAAAAGGGAAGATGGAGCTTCCATGTTGAACATGTCTGGCTCCAGGTATTCATTTTCTGTAGGCACAGCTGCCGGCATTCACCTGTGCAAGCTTCCAGCTTGCTTGTCTATGTCTGAAGCTTGATGTTACAGGCTGCTCTTTGTTAGAAAAGAAATATTTGGGGGCTGCTTTTTGTTAAAAGGGAAGCTTTTCCAAGGACTCTCTTGCCTCACTAACTGCCTAAATAATTTCTTTTTAGCTCCTGTATCAATTGCAACCCAACTGACTATAACAGATACGTAGCAGTTACATTTTTGATGAGTTTGACATGGTTGCAATTCATTTTTAAACTCCTAAGTTATTTAGAAGTTTGTATTCTACCATAATTTCATGATTATTTTTGGTTAATGATTTGTAATTTAATTTAATGTTGATTTAAGAACACATTAGCCAAAACAGGCTAAATCATGCTATGGTAAATAAGTAACCCCTAAATCTCTGTGGCTTAAAACAATAAAATTTGTATCTTACGTACACTACACGAGTATTAAAGGTATGCAGGGGACTGCTAATTGTAGCTCTTAGAGGCACAGGTTGGTGGAGCGACCACTTTTCAAATGTTACCAGTTGCCTGGTCAGAGGTTAAGGGAGAAGGGAACAGGGAGAGTTCTGGAGGATTTCCCCATGGGCACCTAAACCCTCCAGGGCAAAAGTAACACATACCCATTTGGCTCTTCATTCATTGGCCAGAATTCATCACACAGAGCCATGCATAGGAGGTGGAGGTAAGACAGGCCATCCTACCATGTGGCTGAAACAGAGGAGGAATGTGTCCGGTAAACAGCACAGCAGGGTATCAATTGATAACCATTTCCTGATTATTTATTCAGCTTGAGATATACCTTTTTGAGTGAGCGGTATTGTAATCTCTTACCATGACCATGACTAGTTTTGCCCATTTCTCCTTGCAGCTATGTTTATGTATGTTTGAAGGTGATATGGTGAGGTCCAATTTATTATTATGTACATTTGTTCTGTATTGTTATCTTTATCAAAATTGATACAAATATTGATTAAGAGGATACATAATTTTCCTCTTAGTCACCTTTGCAAATGGGCAGGACTTGACACAGGTAGTTACCAGCAGCTGGCCATCCAATATCTCGTTTTATTCTTGAGCACCATTGTAAGGCCACCACAGGCTTGTCATTCATGACTGACTCTGGAACACACAGAGACTGGGGAAGGCTGTGCAGCTGTGCCCCTGCCACAACTCCGAACCACAAAGAGCCTCAAAGTCTGGGCTCTGTCCTCTGCCCACCCTGCTTCTAGACAAGGCAGGCCAACACGTGGAGGCCAGGGAACCATGCAAGACACATCTCCCTAGAGGTCGGTTGGATGGATTGCTTTGGTGGAAATTCTTGTATTAGAAATGACCCATTTGGGTTCTTTGGTCACCTGAAGAAATGGCAAGCCGTGGTGGGCAGGCGAACTGCCTCTCACGCCCCTGTTCTCAGGAGGAGCTAAAAGACTCATGGTGAAGGGAGTAAGGAGCAGCAGTTGTCTTATGGAGAGGTTTCCCTAGATTTTAGACCTCCCTCTTTCTAATTTCTTCTCTGAAACATGTATCCCCTTTTCTGCAGCTCATTCTCTACATTCTTTTCATGCAGATTTCCGTTAATCAGTCCCTGTAACTGATGATTTATATTTCCACTTCCTCTTGAATCTTTGGCTCAATTCCATTCTGGAGTGCCTGTGATCAACTTCGGTGCTCTCTATGTCCCAGATTCTAACTTGGGAAGGGGACTTGATTAGGCTCCCGGGGCAACTACGGTCTGCAAGGACCACTCTGTGGCAGAGCCCTTGTCTGCCTATTTTGTAGGGGTGCCCTGTTTTCCATGTAGGAACTCATTTCAGAGATCTTTTCTCTGTTTTCTGAGTTGTTTTCTCCTCCTTCCTTCCCTTCTTTTTCTCCCTCTCCCTCTTTTTTTCCCTTGTTCCCTTCCTCCCTCCCTCTCTCTGTCTCTTTCTTTTCTTTTCTTTTTCTGTGCTAATTGTCCCAGGCACAGCATAATAGAAACTGCTGGCTACGAACCTACTGTGGGGCTCAGGGGGCTCAGGGCAACATGATGGATGGTGTGAGATGCAGTCATCGGCAAGGTTCATTAAATAGTTCACTGCTTTGCATTGGCCTGGGTGCCACAACACAGCATCATTCATAATTTAGGATTGCTGGCGTGCATTCTGTAATGTATCATGACTGTGTTAGGAAGTCCTGGCCCCAAAAACTCCCTGCCTGTGTGCTAGTGGCCTCAGAGGTCGGACTCTTGGTGGGTGGCTCCTCTGGGCTGGGAGAGGAGAATGTTAGCCAAGGCCCTGGGAGTTAGGGGAGGGAACCCTGCAACTTCCCTCAGCTTACTCCGCCTGTTTTGCATAAAACATCCTCTGTGAGATGGAAGGAAATTCATGAAAATAACGTTTTCCTAGAAAGAAACTTGCTGTGACTGAGATGGTACCAAAAATATCAAAAGATAAATGAATTATGAAAAATAGCTAGCAGATGAAACCCAATTTTATTTGATATTTCCACACCAGGAGGCATATATAGTTATGATTTAGCATTGTTTTAGACTTGGTAAAAGGGCTTCCTAATTTGTAACGTTAGAGACTATTGCATCCTATAGACAGTCAGGCAGCTTTCCAGGCTCTCTTCCTGGGTAATGTGCCTGCCTGGGGAAACCGCAGTTTCCCCTACTGTCACTTTGTCATTTACTCACTTGCTTCCCTCCCATACATCAAAACATCTCCCAGAGACAATCCACCCCTTACCAGAACTTCAAGGCAATGTGCTACCTTTCCTGGTGCTTGGGTTTAGGCATTCTCTCTAGCTAGGGATAGCAAATTTATTTTTTTCTCTCAAAATCCCTTTGGATATAACGCAGTGGGAAGGGAATGATCTTGTGGGAAGTGTGAGATTTAGTGTTCTTGAAAGTATTCCGAGTAGATGACTCACTGCCTTTGCTAGTAAGATTAGAGGCCAGGCCTGGGGCCACTGGTTTTGCTTCATTTAATATCATTTGTTAATGAGGTCTTAACCAGACATTTCCAATTATTGGCCACTTGGTTCTGAGCTATTGGCCATCATTTTTTAAGAGGCTGCAAATATTCTTTGCATTTCTCAATAAACTTGACCTAATTTTCTCATTAGGCATTTGATCTACCCCTGAGAAAGTGTAAATGATTAGGAAGTGAATGTAAAGGAAATGAACACGTGGCTTCCATGTCTGGAGCTTTAGTTTCTCAGGGTCTCAGTAGGAGAAATCTTTGGGGCCTGGCACAGGGAATGGCCATTCTGGCTGGGAGAGAGGCAGAACCAGTGCTTACGGAGCATCCTCCACAAGGTAGCAAGGTATCTTAGATACAGAGAGATGGAGCAGGGATTCTGCAGAGAGCAGTGTGGGGAGGAGTACCCTCATGCCTCCCTGATGTTAGTATCACCTGCACAGGTTAAACTGACATCCATTCTTGGACCTTGCCCCTACATCAAAGTTTAGGGCCTGAGCCATGAGGATTCAGCATCTCCGAGGTGCTCAGCCTAAGTGAATTCACAAACAGGCAGGCAAGATAAAGGGAGCCTGGAGGAAGAAATCATGACACTCCTATTGGGCATATTGAGTTTGAGGTGCCAAAAGGTTATCAATTAGAGTCCCTGGAGCCACCTGCCAGGGGTGAAAAGGAATTAAATCCATTGGCATGGATGAAATTTATCATTGATGGTGACCCTCATCATTGATGATGACATGCATCACCCAGGAGGTGAGCTTGGTAGGAGAGACAGAGCCATCAGGGGAAAGATGAATCCTTGGGGCAGCTTTTGGTGCCAATGTTAAGTACCTCTCAAAGGGTGGCTTCATATTCTGGGTGCACAGGAGTCCGTGAGAGCAGATCTGGCTTAGTTAGATGATGACTTATTTAGAAACTGGGGCTGCTGTCAGACTACTTTTGAGGGAGAGCTCACATTAATTGATCCTCCACTGAGCAGCAGGCCCTTTACACACACTCTGTGACCCTGAGACTCATCCAGGTCAGAGTTTCCCCTGGTGGACTCTGAGTTTGGTTTGGAGCCTGGTGAACACCCTCTCCACACCCAAGGCAACCATGTCATTCAGAAGCCCAGAGCCTGATGACTACTGAGAAGTGGAAGGGGACAGTTCTATCTTACAAATGGAACTCGGCTGCGAAGGGGACAGAAACACTGAGTCTGAGACAACTCCAGAGGCATGGGGAGAGTCCCGTTATCTTTTTGGGTTTCTACCTGGAGGCCAGATCATGTTGAAACCTTTTTTCCATCTCCTCCTCCATTCTGGGAAACTGAAGCTGGTTCTGCAGCATTTTCCCAATTTTACACCCCTGCCTCCCACTGCCAAAAATCTAGCAGCTGAAACTGGACTTGTCAGTGAATGAGGACAATGCACACCAAAGGCAGGAAGAACACGAGACAGGCCCCCATGAGAAGTAAAGACATGGATGGGGGCTGAGAGACCAAGGGAGGCGACAGGCGTGCAGAGGACACGACCCAGAGACACATAGTGGTGGACACGGGCCACCTGGTGGGCTCCAGGTGTCTGATGCTGCACGCAGGCACTAAGCTTGCAGGTGCAGAGAATAGAACATGGCCGCCTCTTCCAAGTGTCAACCAGGGGGCCTCTCTCTGGGCTGCATCACATTGCTTGATCCTGGTGCAATACATTGGCTACTTGCTCTTCCAAAATCCAGGAATTTGCTGACTTGAGGCTGGGTGCCAGCCCATCTCTTGGAGAGCAAGCTGCCAGCTATGCTACAGTGCCTTCGCATGGCCAGTCCACGGGGTATTCCAGAATTCTGCTCCAGGAGCTCAGCTCTTTCGACCATGCCTGGGACTCAAGCCACATCCTCAGCTTCTTCTCTTGAGCCCCCCACCCAACCCTTGCTCTTTAGCAGCTCTGGGGGAGGCACCACTCTCTCTGTGGACTGACAATAGAAATACCTGGTTGGTTCCCTTGAGGTTTCCTGGGTGCAGTGGCGTTTCAGAAGCCCATTCTCTCCCGACCTCAGTGTGGGTGAGAGAGTCTGGAAATTGGGGCCCAAAGCGATTGAAATACCATCTGCAATTCCCATTCCTCTTGTGTGGTCACTGCCTGGGACATTTAGCTTCAGTTCCTTCCTTTTGAGCAAAGGATTTAAAATTAACATTTAGTGTTAGCTGTAAACATTTTTTTTTCTCCCTAATACCTACATATTAAGGAAGATGCTTGTGCTATAGATGTGAAGACATGTGAGACAGATGAGGTGGGCATACACCCTACATCCCTGAGAAAGGCGGGAACTCACCAAGTCCCAACCCCTTAGCCTTTCAGATCCCACAGTTGGGCCTGAGGTACAGAGCTGGGCTTGCAGCAGGGGCTTCGCTAAGAGATGCAGGAGGGCCAAGGCCCAGGACGTGTGTCCTTGCTCATCACACACATTATTTTGCTGGTGTTACTGCATTGCTCAGAGGAATGAGAATTAGAAATGTGAATGTGTGGAAACAAATACTGGAGGGAAAAAGACTTTGGGGAAAATCTTCTCCCAATTCATTAAAAAAAATCCCCCTGAATCTCTCCTTTTCCCTTTCTCTAAACACAATTCTTTCTTTTCTTATGTTGTGCACACCATTCATATTTACTGTTGAAATATTTTTAAAACTTACGAATTTGTTTGTTTCACCTTGTGGCTTCTACTCAGTAATAGAAACTTGCAGAAATCCTAACACCGTAGTGTTCAGATACCCACATTGCTCAGGTAAATTAACATTCCTACACTCCTTTGTTGCCAACATTAAATCTCCAGGCAAAGACAAATGGAAAAGTAGGAATGGCCAACAGGGACAGACTAGGAATGAGACACCCATTTGTACTTTATCATTATCATAATGCTGGTACTTGACTTCACACCCCAAAAAGTTACTTGGAAGCAATCTTCGTCTGTGTTTTCAGCTATTTTCCCTTGTCTCTCCATATAACGATGGATCGGTAACTAGCAGACGGACCTTGGGATTTGGTCACATAGCATGGTGGTTACCTGCTACCGGGAAGCACAGGTGGTTCTGAGCATTGGCCACATCCCACTGAGCAGCACTTACCCTGTGTGTCTGTCTCCACATACGGAAGATGAGAAAAGTAGTACCCACCCCTTGGGTTTGCTGTGAGCATGAATGAGATCGTCCATGTACAACACTTAGCAAGGCGCCTGCCCCCACGAAAACTCCAATGCATGTTGTTTCTCTGGGACCAAAGGGCACACAGCAGAAAGTGCTCAGCCTCTCTGTAGAACGTTATTTTCTGGCGACTTCATCAAGGTTCGGAACAGAGAGACAATCTTCATTCTGGAAGTTAATTTCTCCCCTTCTGGCTGATCCAAGGGGTAGACTTTCCCCAGGGAAGTCTGGCAATCTCAGTGGCTTAGGAAAGTGCTCCTCCTATGTGTGTTTGAGAACCAAGGGGCCAAACCAAGGAGGGTCACTGGGCTTGGCTTATCCAGGTGAGTAGAGCGCGGAAGATCCCCAGGGCAGGGTGGAGCTGGAGGGCTGTCTTGCCTTCGACAGTAGCAGCTTTGAAGCACATATAGGTACTGTTAGTGTGAGCAGAATGGGGCACTTGGTGAAGCACAGGGTAAGATTTCAACAACTGCCAATGTCAAATGATGTCCCCCAAGTCTGATTTTGATTGGGATAGAAAAGACATCAAAACTGAATCTGTTAAAGCATTGATCTTAATAATAGTCATATTTTTCCATATCACCCATATCTATAAGCATTGTTTTATTCATATGAACTAATTTGCGAGATTATCAAGGAATACAGAAAGACCAGGCCACCAAGTACAAAAGTCTGATTCTGTGGCTTAGTATGAACCCTCAGAGGTCCTAGGGGTTTTTGGAGCGTTGTCCAGTCACCCTAGTTTAAGCTGGGTGGCACTTTAGACCTGACATGCCTCTTACTCTTAGAATACTCTCAGCTTTTGCAGCCATCTGACTCTCTGACCTCAGAGCCAAGAGACTGGAGACAGAGCTGGGTGAGGTGCAGGGGGAGAGTCAGCTCCATCACCCTCATTACTTGAGGAATTCAGTAATACTTCACGTGGGAAAGGATGCAGGTTGAAAATCATTTCATGTTTCCCTGTTGGAAGCTCATTAGCCTGGGAATAAATAACATGGAAGGCACAGAAGTGGGATAGAGGAAAATGGCTCACCAGTACCCAACCCCACACCGACCATACCAAACAGGCACGTGGGAATCCAGGTGCGAGGCATGGTCTGACAAGTGGGGGTGCCCACTGGCCAGTGCTCGCCAGGCGGCCACAGGAGCCTTTGGTGGAGAAGCAGTGCCAGCAGGAGGGCTGGCCCCAGGGCAGACTGGCTTTCTGGGAAACAGGGCAAGTCCCAGCTCCACCACACCTTGGGCAAGTCTCTAACCCTCTTTTTGTTTCCGACTGCTCTTACTGTTAGCACAGGGTTTGACACATAATCATAAAAGCAAATATTGGAGCATTACTGATATTATTATTAGTCTATCAGCTCCTGAAGTCATCTCCAGCAATTTTTCCCTGCCCTCTGCACATGGAGTAAGGGTCTGGGTGGGAGAGGCAGGCACAGTTCTATCTGGCTTTCCCTGAACACCTTAAGGAAGCTCCAGCAGGGGTCAGGTCTGCAATGCTAGCATATTGCCGAAGTTCCTCTGTCTCCTCGAACTTCCCTCCAGGACGTTCTCTCCACTAGCCTTTCTCTCCCCTTCCTCACAGTCTGGTTTGTTCCAATACCCACACCAGCCGTGCTTCTGAACGTCAGTGACAACCCTGCTGCAAAGGTCTCAGGTACAGAACTTAGTCTTACATGGAAGAAAACACAGGGTTTCCCAAAGGTCTTACTGCAGGTTTAAACTGTAATGGTGTTAGAAGCATAAATACTATAAACTTAGAAAAGGCAACACTGTAAAGCATAATAACTTAAGCATTTAAGATACTGATATCTTTGCATGGACATTGAAGATAACCACTGTCTTGTGCTAGTGGCTCTAGTCCATTTTCAAACTGCAGACACGGAGAAGCAGCAGCCATGGGCAGGTTGCCTATGAAGAGCCTCCGAAGAATATCCCGCGTCGGAAGGTCTGAAGGAGACAGTGAACACCGAGGCCTCTGCCACGCCGCGGGTCTGGATGAACATCTGGTCATGGTCTTACACGCAGCCTAAAAGCTGAAATGTAATACTCAAATCTGCAAAGCTGAAGAAATGCGGAATAGTTAAATAAACTTCCAAATGATGAATTCTGTAAGTTTGCAATATTTATATTTCTGATTTGGGACACATTGTGGATAGCTCGGTACTGAGCTATGTGTCTTAAAAAGTCAGAAGAAAAATAAAAAACGACACAAAGAAGTAAACAAAAATAAGAAAGATAAAAACAGATTTATAAACTAGAAAGCAAATAAACAATAGGGAAAACCACATAACTACTCTGAAAATCCTAAAAATAGACTAATAGGCAATAATGTTCAATAAAAATATGTGGGAATGTAACCACAGACACCTATGTCTTAAGATAACACTTTAAGAATAATATTTTAATTTTTAAAAAATGCCCGTTATTCAAAACAATGTAGACTCTGAGAACCAATCATTTATTTGCACTGTTTGTACCAAGTGCTTTTATGCTAAATACTTAATCTAACTAGGCCAATGTAATTTCAGACTGTTATCTCTGTGAAATTCAACGTATTCTTCCCTCATTCAATACTGTGCTTACAGACTCTGTGTAGGGGAATTCTGGGCAGGTAAAGGTAGTGGCATCCTAGAGCTTGGCACTTCCTCAATCACTCCCTATCACATCCCCCACAAACAAACAAAAGAAATGCAGATGAGAACCAGGCCAGGATAAAGCTGGACTCCAAGGAACGACAGGACGCCTGCAGGATAAGCTCATCACAGGCGGGAGAAGAGAGGAGCGAGATCGGCCTGGCCTGGCAGAGCCAGGGTCAGGTCACCCACACAACGACAGCCCCTGGACCCTCGGAGGGCAGTTTTCCCATGCTCATTGGTGGGCGAGGGGCTGTGCAGGGCTGGGCCTGTGAACTCTCCAAAGTGACAGGTTGACACTTCCTCCCAGGATCAGGCCCCATGCTGTATCGGCCCTGAGAAGAAGCTGCTGGGGAGAGAGTCCACGTGGCACAGACCAGCTGCTACTAGGAAGAGACGACCCAAACAGAGTGGGCGAGGGGACAGAGCAGAGGTCTCAGGAGGGAAGGGCACACTTGGGAACCACTGAAAACCACAGTGGAGGGGCCTCCAGAGCTGTGAAGCTGGAAGAGCTTCCTACCCTAAAGTCAGGGAAACAAATGTCCCCCGCAAAGGAGCAACAGAAAAGGACCGTGTGTCAATCCAACACCAAATGTGGCTGGTGAAAAAGAATAAGGGCGGGGGGGGATCGTGGCCTTGAGACTGTCAAAGTTTGCCAGAAAGATATGCTCACCAATGAGTGCAAACCATAATCCAGTGTTTCAACATGAACTAACGTAAATTCATAAAATAATAGAAGACATGAAAGAACAATAAAAATCAGAAAACTCAGAAATGAGGCAGAATTCAGGAAGAAATTAATGATAAAGTAAGACATGGTTTCAGAAGGGATGACTCAGTCAGAAGGACAGTAAGGGGACAAATGTCACAGATACGGCAAGGGAAGGGGTCACCTTATTGACAAGGCTAATCGACCCAGGTCAGCAGAATGAGGAATCTGTTGCCACCCAGCCGGGCAGGAAGAATGTGTTGGTGCTCAGGGGATTGTCCCTCTTTGGTGCTTGATGCCCAGTTTGAATGACAAAGAGGCAAAGCTGTAGCCAGGACCCGAGGAAGGCTTGAAACCAAGACCTCGGGACCCTCAGCTTTAGGGTCTGGCTGATCCCACCAGGACTGCTGGCCAAGGGTGAAGGGATCTTGAAAGGGTGCAGGAGGGGTGGGTGATGAGTCTCACTTTGACTTTGAAACCAGCTACGGGCAGGCCTGTAGCTCCTTTCACTTTGCTCTTCCCTTGCAAGAGACATAAGGTCTCACAGGTTTACTCCAGAAGCCAGTGTCCTAGGGTAGACAGTGATGGGTACTGTGATCTCCTAGAATCCACTATGGACACCTACACGCCCATGACTGCCCCTGTCCCTCAAAGGCAAAAACCTCTAGCCTGCTGATGGTTGCCTCGTGCAAGGTTAAGTCCTTGCCCAGGGGACGACTATGACAATGGCTTCCTGGTGTTGGATCCCAACACCCCTGGCTCAGCTTGGGATAAAGGAAGGGCCACCCTGGCTTCAGGGCTCAGTTGCAGCTGTGGCTCTTCTCTGCCTGGTCCTGCCTTCCTCCCTGACCTGTATAACCTGTGATCACTGCCCTAAAATAACCTCAGGTGATGCTGTCTCAGACTTTATCTCTAAAGAACCCAATCTAAGGTAGCAGCAGGCTGCTTGGCTGGGGTAGGCACCCTTTGAGGCTTAGCATATTGTTGTTTAGAGCTTGATGATCCCTGATGGCATCAGATAAAGGAGGCTTGGGGAGGGTGAGAGACCCATTTGTCCAGGTCTGCCAGGACCAGAAGCCAGGCTTTGGCATTCCCTGTGTGATTTCCAGTTCAGCACACCCACTCCTGAAAGGAGTGTCCTCTTTGCCCAGCACTCTTTCCTGCAATATGTTCCTCTCTTATGCATCTGGAGGCTTTTGCCTTACACCCTGGAAAATGTTTTCTTGAGGAATATTTCAATTCTGGTATCCTCTGACCTTTACATTTTCTTCTCATGAGCGTTTTCCTATGCCTAATCTTTCCTGAATGAGCTACAGTTTGCTTTCTGGAAATTCCTTGTTGACTTTTCTTAAAAGAAAGAACTCACCACCAGATATGCCCCATGATTCTTTCTGCTGTTGGGAAATCAGACCGTCATGCAAGAGTTCCACTAAGTGGTTTGAGTTTACTGTTGCAATGATGGAAGCAGTTTATCTCCGCAGGGGGAAGCATGCTGGCTTTCACAGCGTAAGAACAAATATGCACTAATTCATTCTGTCTGCAGAAGCATGCTGGCTTTCACAACATAAGAATAAATATGCACTAATTCATTCTGTAGAAGACACGACATCATTTGAAGTCTACTACTTTTTAAAAAGCTCCATATTCACTGTAATACTTTCCTTTTTGGAAATTATTTTACTAGTTGTTTCCTGCTTATATGAGAAAAACAAAACAAAACAAAATAGAACCAGCAAGAAGTGGATTCTTGTTTCAATTGATTAAAAAAAACTCTGTACATTGTATCAAAAACAATCTTGTTTTCTATTTCACGCAAAAAGCCCAAATAAGGAGTATTCTTAAAATGACTTTGCAGGATGTGCTTTATTTTAAGTCAGCCCTGAACCCAAACCACACAGGATCAATTTTTTGACATATTCTAGTCCATTCAATGATTCTTCTCAGAAACTGTATCTTAATATGGAATGAAAACTACATTTCAATCATAAATTTTTCATGCTACATTGTTATTTAATGAAGAGGTTGTATTACCAATAATAATAATTTAAGAAAAGGCCATTTTTATTTCCCCAAGCTCAATATACATATTTCTTTCATAATTATGAACTTAAAAAACCCGTCTCAGATGTAAAAATGTGAATTGGAATATGTAAACTCTTTGATATACCTGAAAAACAGGAAGGAAAATGTCACATACTGGAAAAATCATTGCCTTAAATCATGGAAATGAGAAAAAGCGCGTCGAGGGACGGGAAAGGCAGAAGAGCGGTCCTGACCTCAGTTATTAAAGAGTTAGAAAGTCAAAGTATTCCAGGTCCCACTGGGCTGGCCTTTTTACTCTTCTGCCTCACATCTGTTTGCACGGGAGACAGCAGCCCTCCAGAACGGTTGTCCTCATTGAAGCCGGTCACGGCTGGACCCCAGCAAAGCAGGTGTCCACATCATTTGTTTTTCTGCTTTTTTTTTTTTTTTTCCTGAGAAGTCACTGGTGTTTAATGGAAAGGTATCTTATTAGTCCTTGGTTAAGATAAGGCAGTAAGAGTATCACTAATGTTATGTTTTTGCTTAGAATGAGGCTGATCCTTCTACTGGTGTCTTCATGGGCAATTAGTTCCTTCTCTTTTGCCCCTAGAAACACGGGTAGGAGTGTCCGCCCCCTATTGCTGCTGCATATTTTGAGTATGTTGAAGGCTCCTCTAGTCTCATCAGAGCAGCTTCCCCGGTGGGATGGAGCGCTGTATATTGCATTGTAGCCTCTCTCCAGGAAGGGCGCAGTCCCCACAGAGGAAAACACAAGCATCTTTCCTTCTGACTTCTTTTTCTCTCAAGGACGAGGCCCATAAATGATTCCTTCACATGGTCAATCAGAATGCAAGACACTGTTGACTAAAACATAAAGCAAGTAGCCCTGATCTCAGAAATGGAGTGACACATAATACTTTCAACAGTGCCTTAACTTGCAAGGTGGCTTTTACTGTAAAAGGATATCAGCTCCTTTTGTCTACCTGTCAGAAGAGAAACAAACCATTTCCATCGAACTAGAAATGCTTAGCTCTTATGAGAATATTGTGCTTTTTAAAAAATTCAAATGTTAACATTATTTGCGGTCTGTGTTCTAAGGTTTCAATTTGTTTTTTCTCTAGTCCATTTGATCATTGTTTCTGGTGAGCGATACAGGAATATTAATTTGGCATAGAGATCTTCTTCTAGTTCCAGTTCTCCTGTTTCTCGAACTAAAAAAATATCTGTGCACAACTTCAAAATTCGATCCACATTTGGAAGCTCTTCAAACATGATGGAGTGAGAAATCCCACTGAAGAATTCACGGACAAATTTCCCAATCACAAGGACAACTGAAGCATATAAGCCCATAATACTGAAAAAAACAACAAGTAGAAATTGCACATAGCAGTTAAATATGGTTAATAAAGCATGTCTAAAAGAAAAAATAATATTATTTTCCCTCAAATTCCATAGAAGAAATAAGCATATCAAATCTTACCATTTTTTCCTTTTGGTTAAAAAATTGACTTTTTCTATAATTAAAAGGTTAATCCATATTCTTTGTAAAGAAAATAGAATTGTGTATTACAGAACTATTAGACTTGAAAAATGAAAGTCCTTTACAATATCACATTCTGAAATAATCAATGCCAACTGTTTCATGTATGAACTTTAGGTGGTTTTATTGCATATATTAAATGCATAAACCATATAATATATTTGGTAGAAATGTAATTATATATAATTATCTTCTTTCCTTTTAACAATACTGTCTTTCTCAGAGATTAATTTTTATAATAAAATTCTGGGTGAAAATAGTTTCTTATGAGGCTAACTTTGAGAAATATATTTTATATTTGTGTCTTTGGGGATGTGTGTGTCCTAGAATTTAAGCATCAAAACATTACGAGATGGTTCAGAAGTTCAAAACTGAGATGTCTAATAGATCCATCTGCTAAGGGTTAGAAAGAAATCTAAGCAGAAAAGTGATTATTTCTATACCAATTTCTAAATGTAAACACTGAATTGCATTAAACTGTGCCATAACAGGAAGATGTGGAGTGAAGAAGCCATATGCCTGGGCTGTGTGAGTCACACTTGGCTTTTTGATGTCTATGGGACTCTGGTGCCTCATTTTTTGAAATGAAGGGCCAAGGATGTGTACATTTTAATATTGCAGCTCTAAAATAAGAATATTCTAAGAAGATAAAAGGCTTCCCACTCTCAACTTTATATGATACAGAAGTGGACTCACGTAACTGAATTGTTCAACCAGTCCTTACCCATAGCCAGCCAGGAACCCCAGACTTGGGGGACTGACTTTGTCATTGAAGACCACCAGTTCCAGGGCCTGCGACTCTGGATTGTATATTCTGTTCCCAGTCAGGTTGAGAACCCACCACTCACTGTTATATTTAGTTGTATTGTCTCTGGACAAAATGATGGTAATATCCATGAAATTATTTTCTAGAAGGTTAGAAACACAAAATCAAGTCAGCATGAGAATTTTAGGATTTAATGCAACAATTTTCAGATGGCAAAACCTGGTTACTAACTATAGCATAAGGTTCCAGGATGAGAAGGATGCATGGACATACTAACAGCGTAAGTGGGCAAGGAAGAGTGGGCCCTAGGTGTGTAAGTGAGAGAGGTCAGCTGCTGTTGCTATGTGGGCATGACAGCAAAACCACAGTGGAGGATCTACCACCTGAGCAGCTAAGCTGATAATCCCAAATGACTCTGTAGACATTTAAAAACCCAAATCATTGACTTGTGATCTAACCAATTTATTCATATTACCAGAATTTATCGAATGTCTCATAGGAGGAAGGCACTCAGTTATGTGCTAAGGGGTTCCAAAATTGCATATAACATTGTTCCTTATCTCCACAGGAAAAGACTATGCACACGAGCACAATTTATGCTCACACGACAGCTACCATAGGGCCAGCATTGACAATGTCTGTTGGCTTGGAGAGACCATTTCTGGTTAGTATGATCCATGGGTGATTCACAGAGGAGATAACTTCCGAGCTGAGATTTGCTAACTGAGAATTTCAACAGGTGAAGTTGAGTGAGGAGAGGAGCTTATTTCAGGAAGAGTGATGGCATGCAGCTCAGCAAACCTCTAAGAACTATAATACCGGGTCAATGATTACTTTCCTTGGAATTTAGGGTGAATGCAAAAGACGTGTAGAAGATAGGGGAAAAAAGCTTGTAGTGACATTGCATAGGTCCTTCTAAGAAGATATCACTCCTGCCAATGATGCTGGTGCTTCCCCTGAGAAACACGGTGGTGAACTGTAAACTCTGTGAAGCTGGGAACCACATCAGCATCATTTCATACTAAATTCCTAGATCAGGGGTGTCTCATCTTTTGGCTTCCCTGGGCCACACTGGAAGAAGAAGAATTGTCTTGGGCCACACAGAAAATATACTAACACCAACGATAGCTTATGAGCTGAAAAAAAGTTATACAAAAAAAATCTCATGATGTTTTAAGAGAGTTTACAGATTTGTGTTGGGCCATATTCAATACTGTCCTGGGCTGCATGCAGCCCGTGGGCTGCAGGTTGGACAAGCTTATCCTAGATGGTAGGAATCCAAGAATGGTGCTTGACAAAAAATATTCTATGACATGGAAGGATGGATCAATGAAGAAGAGTAAGGCACAGCATGATCCTGTTAGAGCCAAAGTCCTTATCAAGGAAGAACGTGAACAATGCAGAACACACAGGGACAGGAAGAATGATGGTTCTAAAGTCCAGAGACAGCTATAAGGAGGAAACTCAGGAGCTTGCAGCACAGAGTCACCGTGGGAAGAGCTTGTGGAGGGACGGAGTTACTTCCTGGGGAATGACTAATTGTTGAGCAATCTGCACGTACATATGAAACATTTCTAGAACCATTCCTGGCTGAAAAGGAAATAGCAAACTTCTCAATGCATCTTGCAAATACCTGGCAAGACATACTTATTTACTGCAGAGGAAGAAAGGTGTGTGGATGTGGGGCCCGGCCTGTGCCCATCCCCAGAGCCCTCCATTGGGCCTCTACCTGCCCAATCTCTGTGTGGCTTTCCAAATCTTCACTTATGTCTCTGTCTTTCCAGCTAAACACAGCAGCCCAGGCTCCAGTGCCTGGCCTACAGCCTGGTGCATAGTGAACAGTTCATGTTGGAGAATGAATGAACGTGTGCCAGATAACTGCATTGGTTTTCCGTGTTGTCCAGATCTATACATCTGCTTCTGGTTCAAGCCATGAAGTCAAGCACTTCTAATTAATAGAATCCAGAAACAGGAAACATGAAATGATACCATCCAAATTATATTGGGAAAATTCAGTCACTAAAGTGCCACTACTGATATTTACTAACCCTTGGGATGAATCAAGTACACTTTATGGTATCTTTTTACTGTTCTTATTGTGAGGGGCAGACATATTTAACAATGTATGAGGCAGTTTCCTGTCAGTAATCTGGTTGCTAATAGAAACAAATCAATAGTCTAATTAATCAGTACTATAAGAAACTTGGTGTGAATTTAAGTCAATCAAGTTCCATATCAATGGAAAAGAGAAAATGAAGAATGTGGCTCCCAACTGAGTGAGTAACTTCTTTGGGCTAATAAAGGCAGGCAGGGGTTTTATAATTCTTGACACACAGGAAGAGATAAATAGAAGGTAGTTTGATGAAGGCCCAAAACACAAACTGTTGACATTGAATAAAAGTAGGATTTAAAAAAATTCTGAAACAAATTTTTCTCATTCTTACCAGATAAAAGTTGCTTTATGGGTTTTGAGTTAGAATCACTAGGTGCTTTCACATAATATGGATAGATCTTTTCTATGGTCCTGTATATTAAGAAAAAAAAGATACAATTATGTTTTAGTTGTTTTACCCACCTAAAATTGAATTTTTTGTTGTTATTTTTGACCTCATATCACCAAACAATAGTGAAAGTTTCATATATCTGTACAATGTGTAGACGTCGTAATTTACAGGTTTCTGTTACAATCAAAACTCTGATGCTGAGCAAATTCACTGAGCTTTATCTGGATCTGCATGTAAGTCTGTACAACAAGCTGGGTGATGGCTTACAAACAGTCACTGGCCTTTTCCCATTTCTGTAGCTTGTTTGTGAAGCCAAGGGGCTCTCTTTCTTGCTAGGATCCTCTAATTCTTATCCATACCAGTAAGCACTCTTCAAATTTTAATTTTTAGATTTTTAAACATGTCTATAATCAACCTGATATGGTTTGGCTATGTCCCCACCCAAATCTCATCTTGAATTGTAGCTCCCGTGATCCCCATATATAATGGGAGGGACCAGTGGGAGATAATTGGATGATGTGGCAGGTTTTCTCATGCTGTTCTAGTGATAGTGAATAAGTCTCATGAAATCTAATGGTTTTATAAAGGGCAGTTCCCCTGCACACGCTTGCCTACCACCATGCAAGATGTACCTTTGCTCTTCCTTCACCTTCCACCATGATTGTGAGGCCTCCCCAGCCATGTGGAACTGTGAGCCCATTAAACCTCTTTCCTTTGTAAATTACCCAGTCTCAGGTATGTCTTTATTAGCAGTATGAGAATGGACCAATACACAAGTAGACTGCATGAATAGATCTAGAGGACAGTGAGGGGTGAAGAGAGCTGGTGACCTGGACCTCGAGTGACCTATGCCTCCCACAAGCCAGTACCTTGAATATGTTCTCATCTGGGAAGTGATGGGGGAGGATGTGACAATCTCCAAGGCCCTTCAACTTTAGTGACTTGCAAAACATATCTCAGTCTGGGAACACTTCTAATGCCTGCACCATGGTGTTCTGTATATTCCATGCATTAAAATGGGGGCAAGGTAGACTAGAGGACAAAACTGGGGGCATTGTTGGTGGATGTCTGAACTATTTTGTTTAGCAGTTTTAGACCCATATCATTTTTTTTTCTTACTAGTTCATATATTAGAATTTAAACATCTCAGCTTGCATCTGTTGGAAGAGGAGTACATAAGTGGCAGGATAATATTTTGAGATATATACTATTTTTTTCTTCCGAATTTTCTTTTACCCCTTGTCCTCTTCAACCCTCTACACTCTACCCCTATTCAGAGACCCAGGGGCAGGAATCATAGTAGAAAAGGGTCTCAGAGGGTCTTTGCCTGGCTTTCGGTGATTTATGGTCAGATAAGAGCAAGGTTTGCCATTCAGAGATGAGATTAATTCTTTCTGGGCCAGGTGGACAGAGAGTGGGAGGAGAATGTGCTTGACACAAGTGGCTTCCTAAGAAGGAGCCTTGAGCCCCACCTCCTTCAACTGAGGGTGGACAGGTGAAGTGGGTACCCATGATGAGGTGGCAGATGTGAATGACAAGAGGTCTGGGTCATTTTAGTGCAGTCCCATGTTCCATTCCTGAGTAGGGACCTTGGAGGCAGCAAGAGCGCAGTACCCCCAGGGGCAGGGAGAATGGGACACCACTGGTCACATGTTGAGCCAAGTGAACCCAGGTGGACCTGCTGGAGCTCCCATGCCTCCAAATGGCATGAGAATTGGCATGATGATTTTTAGTGTGCCCCAAAATGGGTCCCAATAGCTGAGGGAGAGAGCCACTCTGCAGACTTAAGACAGACCTGGAAGAATAATGTATCTCTCAATGGAAGCCCAGTGGGCCAGCACTTTCCATGCATTGATGAGCTTCCTGGAGCCTGGCACCATACAAACTCTCATTCACGTATTTATTTACTTATTTATTTTTGAGATGGAATCTTGCCCTGTAGCGCAGGCTGGAGTGCAGTGGTGCGATCTAGGCTCACTGCAGCCTCCACTTCCTGGGTTCAAGCAATTCTCGTGCCTCAGTCTCCCAAGTGGCTGGGATTACAGAGACATGTACCACCATGCCCAGCTAATTTTTGTATTTTTAGTAGAGATAGGATTTCACCATGTTGGCCTGGCTGATCTTGAACTCCTGACCTTAGGTGATCCACCCATCTCAGCCTCCCAAAGTACTGGGATTATAGGCATGAGCCATCATGCCTGGCCCAAACCCATAGACATAACCCTAGGGACAGTGGACAGAAAACTCAACAGCTGAGATTAAGTTTCTTTAATATTGCAAAATGGGGCCTCCAATAGAAATTCACTTTATGTTACCAAATAATGAAGTTGCATTTTTCCTACACATGAATCCACAGATGGACATTTTGTACCAGCTGCATATACCTAACAAAACTCTATTAACAGGAAAAATAAACTTACACTGGGGTTTTTGAACTTTCTGTGTTGTTGCCTGCTATCATTTTAGCAATATTCTTTCGAGTACTATTTTGAAGAGTAAAAGAAAGCTTATCTGTTGCTATTTCCGCTTTTGCACCAAGACTTAAGTTTCTGTGAAGAAAAGAAAAGCTCAATGTCAGTGATTATTCAGAAGTCTAGAAAAGAGATTTACAACATAGTTAACTCTTAATTTGATTAATTTCACCATGTTTTCATTGGGTCTACAATTGTCAGTCCTGACCCTTTCAGTCCATTTCACCTCAATGCTCAGCTTCTTAGACAATCAAGTTAATAGAACCCAGGGAGGCTACAAACACATTTAAAACAGAGTTGAAGGTGAGGAAGAGGAGGAGCCTGCTGACCAAAAGAGAACCCATCTCCCACCTTGATGTTTTAATGTGAGTTTCTAAAATATTATTATATTAACCCAATGATGTTGGTCTTCACAACAAGAAACAGACTCCATGTGTTAAAAGGAGTATTCAATCAGAAATTGAATTTTAATCGTTTTGTTGTTGCTGTTGTTTTCGGTAGCTTTAATTTTGTGCAGAATTGGATATGAGGAATTTGAGACACTCAGAAGGAGAAAGTGGGATTGAAAAAGGAGTTCTTTACATTCTAAACAGCCTACTTTTTTTTTTTTTTTTTTTTTTTTTACTATTTCTGTGTACATTTTAGATTCTAGAAGGCATTCTTCTGTATCTGTCACACTTCTTTCTTAATTCTAACTAAGAAGCTGGTCTCATATACCCAAATGAATCTACTACTTGCCTACCCAAATAAGCTTGCTTAGAGTCCTAAATCTCAAAACTGTAATGAAAGAACTAAGCTAATCAATAAGTGTATTATGTTGAGGTTCCCAAAACTGCGTCACTAACCTGTTGGGCTTTGGATGGAGTATTAGAATGTGAGAACTTCTGCTAAGATATGATCTTTCTATCAACACAAGGAAAAACAAAGCAGGGGCCATGTGGTGGCCACTGGCTCAGGCTGGCCAGGCAGGACCCTCAGGAAGTCTTCCCCTTTGGAGACAGCCAAGTTGCCCTCTCATGTCACACTTAGGGAGAGGGTCAGGTAGGGTTTCCCCAACATTGGTGGAATGCAAGTGATAATCTGGGCCTCCAGAGGTTGCAATTTCTTTCTTTCCAGAGGTTGCAATTTCTTTCTTTCCAGAGGTTGCAATTTCTTTCTTTCTCTTTCTTTCTTTCCTTTTCTCTTTCTTTCTCTTTTTCTTTCTCTTTCTTTCTTTCTTTTTCTTTCTTTCTTTCTTTTTCTTTTCCTTCCTTCCTTCCTTCCTTCCTTCCTTCCTTCCTTCCTTCCTTCCTTCCTTTCCTTTCTTTCTTCCTTTCTTTTTCTTTTTCTTTTTTTCCTCTCTCTCTCTTTCTGCTTCTTTCTCTTTTGACAAACTCTTTCTCTGTTGCCCAGGCAGGAGCGCAGTGCTGTGATCTTGGTTTGCTGCAACCTCCGCCTCCCAGGTTCAAGCGATTCTCCCGCCTCAGCCTCCTAACTAGCTAGGATTACAGGCATGTGCTACTACCTCTGGGCTAATTTTTGTATTTTTAGTAGAGACAGAGTTTCGCCATGTTGACCAGGCTGGTCTCAAACTCCTGGCGTCAAGTCATCTGCCCGCCTTGGACTCCCAAAGTGCTGATTACAGGTGTGAGCCACCACACCTGGCCTGAAATTTCTTTGTCGTTAAGACGAAACTTCAGCCTTTCGTGAACATTGTAAAATTTTGCCCAGACTTTCCTTTTGTAAATCATCACCTTGCCTCTCGTCTACTTCTCTTTCTTGCTCATAGAACTCACTGCCAGCCTCTCTTTAAAAACTAAAGTTATTATCTAGAATAATCCAACATTAAAATAGATAATTTATTTGGATTTCAGTTTATAAGAAGCAGGATGTTGATTTTTTGGAGACTTACAGTTACATTCAAATTCTTTTTTTTGCATTGTAACAATTTTAGATTTTCTAAAAACCACATATTAATTTAAATCAACTTTCAAATCACTAGAAATCTGTCTTCATTTCTAGTGTTTAGGTGAAGGCACATGGTCAATTCTTGCTGCATCAGAGCTAGGAGAGGCCCTTCTGTCTCAGGTGAGCATCACTCACTTCCTTTTCCATGGAAGATTATGGACAGTAAAATTTAAGACATATGAGGAAAATCTAAGTGGTGAGGCTCCCTATGGTAGATTTATAATAGTACTGTAAGTCATGCACGAGGGAGGTGTTCAGAGCAATACTCTTTTGCATTATTGTAAGAGAACCATTTGAAATTTAAATGTTAATTTTACCAATTGTACATTAAGGTAATAAAATACAGTGGATTTTGAAATGCAAAACAAACAAACACACAACAACAACAAAACACCCAAAACCAAAAACCTAAAGTTAGCTAGAAACAACAAAACAGGGAAACTGAGAAGTTCTTAGTCTGGTTGGTGAGTCTTGGGCAAGCCATTATTTAATAAACAACAATGTTAGCTTTGGCATTGAAGGGAAGTTCCCAAGGCTGTAATGACAAAGTAAGATCCACGTTAATCTAAAGTTTCCATTCCTCCATCCCACCACACCCTCCACCCCCAACTCTAAGTTTAGACTGGGGAAAGGGAGAAATCATGCATGGAAATACAGTAACTACCTCTGAATACTCCATGAAAAAACAACAGAGAAGCTACTATTGGGGTCCAGGAGTTCGTGTATCATTTTCTCCTTACTGGGTGGGCTGATGGTCCACAAAGAATTTGAGTTTCCTTCCAGTTCTGCTACTGTTATGTCTTCTTTTTCATAGTTTTCCAGAAATTGCATAGCACCCTGTATGTGCACAAATGCACATGCATAAATAGATTATATGCATGATGCTGTATAAAGAAAGCAGTTACTCTTCCTTTTAACTGGCAGTATGGAAAAAGTTTCTCTCTTTGAAGGGAATTTTTTTTTTTTTTTTAATAATGGATGGTCTTGAGTGTTCCACTGCAATAATTTAGCTTCCTTATCCACAGGTATGGTCAGTTTCCATTTACACTGCCCAACCCAGTGGCTGCTACCAGCAATACAGCTACAGAATCATTCCAGTTAAACAATAAAGGAAAAACAGATATTTAGTGTCATTTTTCCTTTCCACTAAAAAGGAAATATATCACCTATGGGGAAACGTCCCTCTTATGAGAGAGACAAAACTTAATCTGCCCAGAACATCCCAACCCTCTCCGAAGAGTTTCTCATTGTTCAAGGTTAGTTTTGACAGTGTGCATTATAGGTGATAATTTTACAGAAGAAAGAAGCATCTCCTTACCTATTCACTCTCTTAAATAAAAAATATATATTTGTAAGAGAAATGGTAATGATGAGGATGATGTTTTCTTACGAAAAGTGTGGAATATAGACAAGTGAATAACTTCAGCCACAACTCTGACACCAGAACATCAACATCGTTTTATGTGGTAGGGGATGTATTTCTTATTTTTTATAATTTAAAAAATAATAGCCTCTTTTTAATTTATGTTTAAGCTTGAGAAATTGTCATGTCATTTATAGTCTCTGTAATTTTTTTTAATTCCAAAATAAGTTGCTTGGAAAATCTTTGGACAACATGGCATGTAAATAAAATGGAAAATGGAAGCCCCTTCTCCCATTATGACCACTCTAGGGTATCCAGTGCTAATAAAATTCATTTAATTCATCTGTCTTAATTTCCTCAAGCAGCTCCTGTTTGGTGAGCCTCAAACTGCTTCCGGTTCTGCTAATACAGATAATATACTCATAAGTCGGTGCCTAGATAGAGCTTTCTCATATTTTGAATTACTTCTTTGGATAGATTCCCAGAGTAGTCCTACTAGTCAAGAGATCAATATATACCACAATTTAGAAAGCTGAACAATTTTAAAAATGGATCAATATTTAAATGTTTACTACCACTAATATCCAACAACATAGACATAATTTCTTAGATTATCAAAGTAGCCAGTGGCCAGGAACCTGCTGTATGTAACTGATAAACCCTGAAATGTCCTCCTTCCCACCACTTTAGGCCATGGGAAAGTATTAAATGAGATGACAACCAGTGAGCTTATCTAGATGACAGGTCTTCATGGAGATATACTATTGGGATTTACTTACAGTGTCCCTAGAAAAGGCTTGTATAAATTTATTAAAGTTCTGCTGGTCCATAACTTTCAACTGGCTTTGTTGGGCACTCATTGTGAAAATAGGCTGGAAAACAAAGAGAACAGTGCTGTCAATATTCCCCAGCTCTTCTCTGCAACCTGAGTCAAAATAAAAACGTTTATGTAGGATATTGCCCATTTTTGTAGGATATGTTTATCCCATGACAAATGGCATCCGAGATGTCTTTTTGGAGAGATTATTCTGGTGCTCAAGACCAGAGGGGAACTATTTTCTCAACATCTTCTGCACCTCATTTCATACATTGCGTATTTGCTGAGCAGTCAAGATGTAGATAGGATAGCGGGGTCAGCAGCCCATAACTAAATACCCTACAGGCAACTATGATAAAGGAGTATGGCGCGGGCAAGGCTCTGGTAGGTGAGGTGTGCACAGAGATCACCTGATATCCTCCCAGGGTAATTGTGACAGAGACGTCCAGGGGCTGGTTGATGACCCCAGCCACAGATTTGATCAAAGACATGAAGAGAAGAGGAAACCAAACGATGCAGATGAGCAGGACGATGATCATTCCCCCCATGCCATACTTCACCACTTTCTTCTTCTTCTGGCCCCGCGGCTGAGGGTATCTCTGCAACAGACAGTTCAGACAAGGCTCAGGCTCAGGCTCAGGCACTGTCCCTGCAGGTGGTGGAATTGGGGGAGGGCGAGTGCTCTTCCTGAGGTGCTGGGAACATGGATTTGGCCCTGAATCTTCTCTGTTTGCTCTGAAATGGGGATAGCGACCTTGTCCCAACCTCAAAATGAAGTTAGATAGTGATGTGATGCTCTCCTGAGCTCACTCCATGTACCCCCTGGTGGTTCCACAGCGGCCAACAGAACTGGAGGGGCCTACTCCCTTCAAGACTGTGGGCAGGTTTTGCTGGTGATGAACTCATGGACCAAGAGATCAAATATCTGAGTGAATGAACCTTCCGGTTTTAAGGGATTATGTGAGAGAAAGATATTTTACTTTCAATTCCTGAATATTCAAAATCTGTGCCTTTCAGTTGATCCTTCCCTGCCCTTGGAGGATGGAAAAACATGATTTTTAATTTAATTCATGATACGTGTTGTAAAAGACAATGTTGTTCTAGTCCTAAAGTAAGATTTGTATGATTAGAGGAGCCCCCTCTGGACGCTGGCTGCAGGGAGTGGGTGTGGGGGGGCAGGTGCGTGTTGCAGGCGCTTGCTCTCCTACAGGGGCCCGTGCACCGGTAAGGCTGGGTGTGCTTCTGTTTGCTTTAATACACATTCATGAAGGACCCACTGTGCCCCCTGCCTAGAGGCTATGGACAAGTGGAAGTTGGAACAGTGCTGTCGGGCATTGAGCCTGCTTCTGGTCTATATGTGTGTTCCTTACTTCAGTGTTGCTGCTCCATGACCTTCTGTCCTTTCAGAGTTACCCCTCAGGCCAAGCTACATGCAGACCATAGGGTCAACCCCACTCCCGGACTTTGCATTGTGATTTATCTTCTGGAGGGATCCATTCATTTCAGCAGATTAAGGTAAGGAAAAATAATCTACCATTTACGCATAGGTACTAGCTGTAGGTTACAAACCAAGACAGAGGCCTGGGAGTCAATACAGGACATGACTGCTGTAGCTTTCAAGCCTGGACACTGAATGCCAAAGATGGTCCTGGAAACAGGAGAATGGAGGCTTGCCCAGGTGCTTAGCCAGGGCCAGTGCACTCCGCACTCAGTGTGCATGAGGCAATGCTCCTGTGGTCTTGCACTACGGAAATTCCACGAAGTTCATATGGTAGCAGAGCATTTTGATATTTTTGCACTGGAATTTGATACTGTTAACTATTTTCTACAGCATCAAAAAAGAGAGTAGTAGTAGTGTATTTTGATTTTTTCCCAATTTTCTGTATTGAAAGAAGACTAGGGTCTCATATTTAAAAATCTGAAATATATTTTCACAAATATATACACTCACACATACACACACACATACACACACACGCACACACACATATATATATGCAAACAGATGTGTATAGATTTGCTCTTTCATTATTTTCTCAGTGAGGCAAATTTAGATCATAGGCCACTCCTCTCAGTCCAGCAGCACCACATTGCATCATGAGAGTTTTGCAAGTTAAAGAAGATCAATGTATCTCTGCCAAGGATGGTTTTACTCTGTTCCACCTGAAGTGGGACCATGTCGGTTCCTCTCCTGGGTCAGTCTCTCTGAGGCTCATCTCAAAAATTCCCAGAGGCTCATCTCTCCTTCTGCTCAGCACTCTCGCTGCTTTTCCCAGGCAGAACAGGGCAAAGCCCTCTTGACCCATCTCAAATTATAAAGCCAAATTTCCCCTCCCTTTCGTTGTTGTTGTTTTTTTTTAATTGAGATGGAGTCTCACTCTGTTGCTTAGGCTGGAGTGCAGTAGTGCAATCTCAGCTCAATGCAACCTCTGCAACCCGGATTTAAGCGATTCTCATGCCTCAGCCTCCCAAGCAGCTGGGACTATCGGTGCACACCACCACGCCCAGCTAATCTTTTTGTACTTTTAATACAGACAAGGTTTCACCATGTTGGCCAGGCTGGTCTCAAACTCCTGACCTCAAGTGATCCACCTGCCTTGGACTCCCAAAGTGCTGGAATTATAGGCGTGAGCCACAGTGCCCGGCCTTCCTCTCCTTTTCAAAGGCATTGTCCCCTTCCCATCCTGCGCTGCTCCATCATCCCTTTCCTAGGCCATTCAACACCTTATTTTTTATTTTTGAGATAGTGTCTTGCTCTACACTCCAGACCAGAGTGCAGTGTCATGATCATGGCTCGCTGCAGCCGCAGGGAACTCAACCCCTCACTATGATTCCGCTTGGTGCTTCTGTTGCACTGCACTTCCAATCAGCTTCCTGAAATGTTCTGGAAAGTGGTGCATGGAATTTCTGGTCTAAGCAGAATAAGACTGAGTGGCCTGCACTGTGTGTGCTCACACCAGCATTTTGCCTTTCAGGTTATTGCTCTTGCTTCATAAGGTGTGTTTGTACAGCCCTTGCAGTGTGTGACATTAAATGTACAATCACACTCAAGAAGAGTTACTATTAAGAGCAGCTAATTAGTCCACTTCATTGCAGACAATACAGTAATGTTTCAGACTAGTACTAACCAATGCCAGATTCATTCGGACTCCCCAATATCACCTCTCACTTACTAAATGTCTCAGGAAGTTTTGCCATGGATGATTTCAAATGCTAATAACCTGAAGTGGACATTGGTTTTGCACAGAATGGAAGTACATGCTTAAGTAGTTGTGATATATTAAAATGAGGCTTTTTATTTCTTAAAAATAAAATAAAAAGATAGTTTAAGTCTTTGTTGGCAGAAATGCCTCAAGTTACAGGCCAGAATGAGCTTTCTCTATTGGGAGGCAAGGTGGTGGCTGCAACCACATCATGACAGTGTGAAAAATGTCACCTGGTGGCTCCAAGACGGGGAATGGCACACGTGAGCTGAAGAGCGCGGGAGCTGCCTCTTCTTCCAAGAAACAAGACCTTGCAACCATGCAGATGGTCACCCTGGGTAGGATCATTCAGGAGCTTTTGTGATTCAGAAGCCTCCTTCCTAAGCACCACCTGTTCACCCAGGTGAAACGGTATCTCACTGTCAGTTTCCCGAGCCTTCTGGCAGCTCTTGTACTTAAAGGGCCTCATCTTCTCATACTCTTGGTAGAGGAACTCCCCCGTCTTATGGAGAACACAGGCTGCAGGCATGGGATTGCTCCTTGCCGGCTCTCCTCCTCCTACTTTCTGCAGGATGGTGATGGCTCTTTGCCACAACTGACTCGCTCACTCATACCTCTGACTCTACAATCTCCAGACCCCCGTTGGAACTTCCTCTGATACTAGAATTTTTAGTTTTTTCTTCTGGGCCTTTCCTTACCGTCTACAGAGGTCCAAACACTCTCCATTTTGAAATTATCCTCTGGGCTTGCTTCTCTTTTGAATTCTCTCTCTCTCTCCACGCCCTTGCTTGGGCTTGGTTCCTCCAAGATGCTGCCTCTTGTGAGCTCCTAAGTCCCTGCAGCTGGGTGTCAGCACTCATCCTACCTTTGAAACTGACTGTGCAAAGATCACCAGCTATCCAGTGAGTATAAGATTCAACATCGATTCTCAGTATTCACGTATCTCAAACTCTGCATATTTCACTTCTTGAATTTCTGTTCTGTCTCTGGGTCTAAAAATGTGGAAAGAATGAATAGATGAGGATAGAAGAGTAGGGTAGGAGGTAAACCAGGGAAGAGCCAGTAGATTAAGCTCCAGAGAGCCAGAGACAGGTGAAGAGGGGTGGATCTATTTCAAGTAGCCAGGACAGCACAGGGAGGCACTGAGATACGTGCATTTGTAGATAACTGTTTTTTGTTGTTGTTCAACAAACATTTATTGCATGTCTAGGCTCAAAGTATTAAGTGATTCCTAGGCCATGTATGGATGAACCGACACTGAGCTTGTCATCATAGAGCTCATAATACAGAGAAAAATAAAGAGACAACAAGCCCCAATGTGTTAAGTACCAGATGGGCTGAATTTAGAGGGTTGTTGGGGCCCATAGTGAAAAGATGGGGTCTAGACCTGGTCCATGGAAACGGAGGTGTCTACCTCGGCATCTGGAGACTGGGAAGGAGCTAGGCAATGAGGAGGTGGGCAGGATGTTTCAGACAGTGGAAAGATGTGTCAAGGCCTCGCAAATAAAGATATGGTCTTTATTAAATGGATGGCAAAAGAGCCACTGAATCATTCCCTGTAAGAGTAGAGGAGAGGAGACAAGGGTCAGGGCAAAGGACCCAGGAACCAAAATAAATATGTAGATTCTTGTCCTGTACCCGGTCAACTTACACTCTTCATTAGCTCTCTGTTTGAGACCCACACCCTACCTTCATGATGCTCTCAAAGCATCATGTGCCCCTCTGTGAAAGCATTGTCATAAATAGTGCATTTATTTGTGTCACCATTTTAGATTTCTCCACCTTTTAAGTTCAGGGATACCTGGGCAGAATGTGCAGGTTTGTTGCATAGATAAACATGTGCCATGGTGGTTTGCTGCACATATCATACCATCACCTAGGTATTAAGCCCAGTGTCCATTAACTATTCTTCCAGATGCTTTCCCTCCTCCCACCCCACAACCTGTGTCAGGCCCCAGTGTGTGTTGTTGCATCCCATGTGTCCATGTGTGTTCATCATTCAGCTTGTGTCACCATTTTATTAACACCTGTTTCCATCCACTAAGCCATCAGTTCCATGATAGTGGGGTATTGTATGTTTGGGTCACCACTCTATTCTTATGCTTAGCAGAGTTCTGGGCACATAAAAATGTGCTTAGTCAATGTTTATAGTAGACTGCAAAAATGAAGGCCTCAAATTCACCTCATTCCTGTATGCATGACCCTTTGCAACATGACTTTGCCAACCCCAACAGTTTCCCCATTCCTTTGGATCTAGGCTGGCCTTTAAACATGCTCGAAGTAGTAGAATGTGGTGGAAGTACTGATGGTAAAACTCTGAGCCCAGTCCTCACCGGACTTTGCAGGTTTCCCTCTCATTCTCTGGGAATGTGCTGCCACCAGGGGAAGAAGCCTGGACTTGCCTCCCTAAGGATGAGCAAATACATAGAGAAAGAGGCCTAGCCAGATGCAACCTGCAGGCATCTGAGTGACACCATCGAATAACACCCAATTGGGCCACCAGATGATGGCAGCCACAGGACTGACTCCAGGCAAGACTGTCCAGTGGAGCCCAGCCCAAACTGCTGATCCACATAATTGTGAGCAAATAAAATGGTTGGTTTTTTTGTTTTGTTTATTTTATTTTACTTTAAGTTCCAGGATACACGTGCAGAATGTTCAGGTTTGTTACATAGGTAAACATGTGCCATGGTGATTTGCTGTACCCATCAACCTGTCATCTAGGTTTTAAGCCCTGCATGCATTAGGTATTTGTCCTAGTGTTCTCCCTCCCATTGTCCCCTACGCCCTGACAGGTCCTGGTGTGTGATGTTCCCCTCCCTGTGTCCATGTGTTCTTGTTGTTCAACTCCCACTTATGAGTGAGAACGTGCAGTGTTTGGTTTTCTGTTCCTGTTTTAGTTTGCTGAGAATGATGGCTTCCAGCTTCATCTATGTCCCTGCAAAAGACATGATCTCATTCTTTTTTATGGCTGCATAGTATTCCATAGTGTATATGTGCCACAATAAAAGGGCTGCTTTTTAAAATCACTGTATTTGGAGATAGTTTTTTTAACAACAACAGACAACGGATATATCTCTTGCATGAGTGATGCCCGGGTCTGAAGTAGACCTAGGGCAGAGGTTTCATGATGAATCTCCTCCTTTGCATGTACTTTGGGGTAACTTTGATTGTTAGAAATTCTTCATATTCCATTGAAACATACTGAAGCTTTTGCCTACTTGTTTTAATTCTGTTTTTCTTAAGTCTCACAAACTAATTTCAATTTCTCAACTCTTTTCAACATTTCAAATTGTTCAAAACATCTACTTTTTCTGCACACATACCCCTATATATTTTTTTGCTTTAGACCAAACAATCCTTAGTTCTTCCTACTTTTTCTCATGTGTCAGGATTTCCAGACCCTTTGTCACCCTAGTTGCTATCCTCAATGTCCCTTTGGTAGAGAGGCTCTGATATTCTGGTGTCCTGTCAACTCCTCTGCTCCTTAAAAATCAGGACAAGCAAATATGATTTTAAGTATACTACCGGCCCATCTCCCTCCCTCCACAACCCTGTAAACACAGAGATCATAGTACAACAGGCCCCATGACTGTAACGCTGAAATTCCCAGGAAAGCTGCAGAACATACCAGGAATCATACAGAGGGGTCTTTTTCAAGGAGGGTATTTTGAGATGAGAAAGAAAGACATTTCATACCACCCCAGCTAATGTTTGTTGGGTATTTCCATTGCTCTTATGCAACAGACTCTTCTTTCATATATTAAACTTTTGAGAAGTCCAGTAAATAATAGTAATCTAGACATATTTAAACCTTAATATTCAGCCTAGCAGAATACACAGATATTTGCACTTCAATTTTCTTTGTACAAAGAGGTTAAACTGTCCACCCCTCATCAAAGAGCGAGTCAGAAGTAAGCATAAATCCAAGCCACCACCAACCCCATTTTTCTCTACAACATCACATTCCTTTCTGTTCCCAAATGAGCCATTTAAGAGTTGTTGGGATATATCAAGCAATATACCATTAATATTAAAAAATCACTACAATATGAATTTGCCAAAAGAAGAAAACATCTGGATGCTATTGATGACTATGCCAGCAGTAAGTCTAAAATTCCCAAATCGAGTGGAAAACACTGGGACATTTATAGGTTGTGGTAGTTTTTGCATCATGCCTTCATTCATTTGGCATTCATAACCAGCCGGTGTCTAAGAGAACCAAATAGGAATAAGGAGCTCCTCCTGGCTTCTTACCTTCTCCGACTCGCGCCAACACTTCAGGATGAATATGTGGGCATAGATATCCTCCACACAGATCCAGCTGGACAGGCTCAAGGTCGTGTCTGTCCACACCCAGTCCATCACTGCCCTCAGCTCAGTCAGAAAGGGCACTAGGCGAAACCTGGCAGGAAACACATCTTGTCAGAGAGACATTCGTGGGTGGCCCCCACCACCCTGCTCACCCGGTAACTCAAGCAGTTCCTTACTGCTTTAAGCCCACGTCTCAGGAAAAATTCTCCAGGTGACCCTTCAGTAAAACCCAACTTGGAACACAACTGCTTTTCATTATAAGTCTAATCTATGGATTTGTATTTTTTTCATTGTTTTCCTTTTCCCTGATGATCATAACCAACTGGGATCTCCCTTTTAAATAGGTGTGAAGCTGACTCAGCGTCTTTCACATTTCTTTGTTCATATTACGAGACTTTGTTGGCCATGGGATGCTGAATGAGTGTGGCTCTGCTGCTGGATGAATTAGCAGGGGTGGTGCACCTGGTAGGTTAAAGAAGAGGGCAAATGGATAGAGGCAGAGGGAGGAGGAGGGGTTGTGGGGAGCCAGGGTGTGAGGTCCCTCAGCCGTAGGACTTGCTGGAGTACCCAGGTCATGGTCTTGGCTCAGCCTCCGTGGTTCAGTTGTGTTTCGGAAGGGGTTGGGCTGGCCTCCTCCAGGCTCTGAAGAATGTTCCTTGTCTCTTGACTGACACAGAGCTTTTCCCAGCCTGGAGAACCTGTGTTCTCCTAGACCCCTCACAGCAGTGTGGATTGCCACTCAGAAACTCTCCCCTAGGCTGCCTCAGCACTGTCAAGCAAATATAAATCCAATCCTTGGAAGAAACATCAGGCCCAGTTCCAGACTAGCATTGCATGAAACACTACTCCACGCACAGCGCTTCACAGCATCTGAAGGCACTCAACACCTCGTCCATCTGGTGCTGAGGAGGCATGTGGCAATTAAACACGGAAAGAGTTTTGCCAACATTGTAAGAGTTCTGCAATGATTCACACTGCTGGATTTGTCCTCTCCCCCTTCCTTCCCAGATGGGAAATAAAATGCCTTTCCATGGCTGTTCTTCCCCCTATAAGTCACTGTGACAATGCAGAGTGTCCCTACCCTTGGAATAAGAAGAGGTTGACATAATTGTAGCTCTTGGTGAGGAAGTTCCCCAGGACTCTCGTTGGGTAGCCGCAACGGATCTGGTAAGCAGACAACCCAAAGTAAACGCACTTCACAAAGTACCAAAGCTGGGCAACCAGGTTCTGACTGAATTTCCTAAAATGTAAAAATGCAGAAAGTGAAGAAATGAAATACCCTTCTGAAATGAAAGGACGGCAGTATTGAATTAAAACAACAACAAGCCAACAGAATTTACCCTTCATCACTCAAACCCAGTTCTAATGAATTGTCTATACATCGTGGATCACTTCAAAGGCAAAAGGTGAGATTAAAAAAATTCAATAGTAAAAACAATTTTCCTTTGAATGGTTCCTCCAATGTGTCTTATTCCATTGTTTCAGCCATAATTAAAATAAATTATTAAGTGAATTTGCTGATAAATATTTTCTCACTATGTAGATGATGCAGCTACCATAGTCCAAGTTATACTCCTGAAAGAAAAAAAACTATATACATAATATATATGTTTTATATAAACATATATATAAACACATATGTATATTTACTTAAGAGGATCCATAATGTGGAATATGCAGGAGAAAGAATTCTGATAGGTGGACTCTTAATCTCTTTTTACTACATTATAAAAATAGATAATAGATTAACAAACTCTGCAAACCCCTGGCTGTGGTTCCAGTTCTGTCTATATGTTATGGAGTTTGTTGCCCAAGCCATCGTTTCTCAAGGCATCAGTGTCTTTAATTGACAATTCTTCCCAGTTCTGCAAATTTAGAGCTCCGTGACCTAACCTTTATTTATTTTTAATGATCTCCTCAACAATATAGATGGTAGTCTCTTCTCCAGGTGAATAGAGAGTGAAGGGACATGCAGTGTTGTACAGTTCATGACTGCTAGCACAAGTTTGAAAAAAGTTTAGTAGAATTAAATTTCACACTAGAAAAAAAAAATTTAGAATACAGTTTTAAAGAATGATGAGCTAGGCCAGGCGTCTGTAATCCCAGCACTTTGGGAGGCTGAGGCAGGCAGATCACGAGGTCAAGAGATCGAGACCCTCCTGGTCAACATGGTGAAACCCCGTCTCTCCTAAAAATACAAAAAAATTAGCTGGGCGTGGTGGTGCACGCCTGTAGTCCCAGCTACTCAGGAGGCTGAGGCAGGAAAATTGCTCGAACCCAGGAGGCAGAGGTTGCAGTGAGCTGAGGTTGCGCCACTGCACTCCAGCCTGGTGCCTGGTGATGGAGTGAGACTCTGTCTCAAAGAAAAACAAAAAAAAAAGAATGATGAGCTATAGGACCACTTTAAACTTTACATAAATGCAACATTCTGGAAATGTCTTAAATATGGTCAATGAAAAATTTAAAAAGGAAATAAAAAGAAAACTTTTGCCTTGATGAGAGTTTCTTATAATCTTCTCTGTCCTTAAACTTAAGAGCCACACTTAAAGGTTTTGATACAAGCAGCATATTTCTTTTGGTGCCATATTTTGGATTTGTCTCCTCCCTTCCCCTCCCCTCCCTGTTTGGGAGGCCCAGGCAGGAGGATTGCTTGAGGCCAGGCATTTGAGACCAGTCTGGGTAACACAGTAAGACCTCATCTCTACCAAAAGTAAAAAAAAATAAAAATGAAAAATAGTCAGGCGTGGTAGTGTGCACCTGTATCCCCAGCTGCTCTGGAGGCTGACACAGGAGGATATTTTGAGCCCAGGAGTTCGAGGTTGCAGTGAGCTACGATCATACCACTGCACGCTAGCCTGGGTGACAGAGTGAGATTTTGTCCCTAAAAGCAATAAATAAGTAACTTTTAAAAAACTAGCATGTCACAGCCTGGGAGTGCAGTTCCAGAGGAGGTTTTCACAGTCACAGCAGATGATGGCTGGATTAGGTATGTGGCTCCCCAGGCCAGTGACGAAGAGTTACTGTTTGCTTGCATACAGAAATTTAGATATGTTTATTAAAAACTCTTGTTCCTACTACATCACATGGACAAGGCCACATTCACCTTTTGGAGAGCCTTTTCTTTCATAACCTGACAGAGCTGATATTCCCCATTTATAAAACTCCACTTTGTTTTTTTTTGCCGAACTGACTGGAACATTTGTTCATGCACTTAGCACCCACTATCTCAAGCACTGTTTTGCCTGGAGGTGTGGGGTGGGAGATACTCTGTAGAGAAGTGTCACCTGAACAGAGATCTAGAGAGTAAGGAGGAAGTAGACTTTGGGTTGGAGGCTGGGGAGAAGAAGGGGAGGGAGCAGAGCTTGGAGATGCCAGGTACTCTGCGGAACTGAAGGCCAACGCCTTTCCTTAGGGCTCTAGGTGATAGAGGGGAGCACAGCATCTACTTTGAAGGATCTCGCCAGCCCTTTCCTGACAGCTTCAGGCTGCCCTGGTCAGTGGCACTAGTTGTATTAAGAGCAGCAGCATCCGGCAGGATGGGTCCACCTGCTTCTCTCACCGTAAGCTGAAACATGGCTAGGTGCTTTCAAACCCTGCTGCAATTGACCCCCACCAGTCTCCTATATGGAGACTCTATCATCTGCTCCTCATTGCTCTTCCTTTATCTTTTCTTCTCTCCAGGAAGCAGCCTCCAATTATCCATCTATTTCTCGAATGACTTCGTCTCATGCCCTCTCTCCCTCTCAAAAATGCCCCCGAGACCATATTCCACTTTACCTCCACCTCTGCTAAGGTGTAGACAGAAACACAGCATAAAGACCCTAGGTTTTCTCTGGCCATTAAGGCTGTCCCCTTTCTTATTTATAGAAATTTTATTTCTACAAATATGGATAAAATCTAATTAAAATATTTTTCAGAAATCGGTTCACACTTTGGATTTGTATTAACTATGGACCCAAACCTTTAGCTTTTCCTAGCCTCGTAGTGCTGCTGTGCCAAGGCTCTGCCTGCAGTCAGCAATTCTGCTGTGCAATACATGTGAGTGTCACTGCAGGAAACATATTTGCATAAAGGTGGGCTGGTGCCTCCAGCTTCTAAAGAACTTACCTCTCAGTCACACCGGGTAAGATGAAGAACATCCAGAAGTGAATTCCGAACACAAGAATGACCTGGAAGATGACCTTTCCCAGCACAGTCTTCCTGAGGTAGAGAGCTCGGTCCACCACCATGGTTCCAAACTGAATGAGGACCATCACCAAAAACGGCCCCGGGACCTGGTCCTCTGACAGAGAAGAGGTGATGTCTGCAGCTGCTGAGTGTTTCTGGGGAAGAGACAACAAGTTCATGCCCAAGAGGCAGTTCACGGGAGGGAGCACCATCACCATGGGGCAGAGTGGGTGCTGTGGCCTTTGCCCTAACCTACCCCAAAGGCCCAAAAGCCGAAGACAATGATGATGAAGTCCACCGTGTCAGCCAGGAACATGAGCACATACACGTCAGTCACGGCGCTATAGTCCGGGTGGATGAGGTTGTAAAAGAACTGTTTGATGGGCACATAGATCTGCAGCGCCCTGCAAAATGGAAACCCCCCACCAACCCACTTGTTTCAGGAGGGGCAGGATGGCAGAAATGACCAGACACTGCCATGGCATTCCTCCGCATTCCCCTTTCCAGCCAGGTCCCACCATCCGCTCTTAGCCTCAGGACAGTCCTGCTGGGGGCGGCTCCTGCTCTAATGGAGAGTGTATACACATTTACTGCCAAGATAAGTACTGAAGCCCTCTCTGCTGATGGCACCACAAGCCTCTTCTCTTGCTTGAAGCATAATAGAATGATATGATGCCCTGGGAACAAGGTGCTGGGTTTGTAGCCTGATTCAATTGCTCACCACCTGCAAGGCCAATGAGCATGCTATGTAACTCTCTGTGTTTAGTTTCGTCATCTGTAAAACTGGAGTGTAACAAGACCTGATGCCTAGGACCAAGGTGGGAACTAAATGAGAGAATGCATGAGGGTGCTCAGACTTGGAGTGCTTGGTCCGTGTGCGTTTGAATGTGCGACGCCCCTGCTTCTCCTGTTTTAGGGCTTGTGTCCATCCTGGTTCCCACATACTGCCCTGACCTTTTATCTGTGCCTTGCTCTGTGCCTAAGTGCTATGTCCTGCTGGCTCCGGCTCGTCTGTCTAGCCTTTGCCCTATCTTTGCTCTGGGACCTGCCTTCGGTTCAATGCCACGTTCAGGTGTGGCTGGCTCTCCTGCTCTCAGAGCTTCTGTTCAGGGCTCCACTCCCGCTGCAGTCCCAGTCCCATGCACCACTTCCATCCCCAGCAGGTGGAGGGACCTGTGCAGTTTGCCTGGGAACAGGCATATGACCCTGGACAAAGCATTTCTCTACCATGCACTTCCATCCCCTTCTCAGGATAAGAGTGCAGGTCTAAAGGTCCTTCCAGCTTTGACATTGTATTCTTTTCAGTCTGGCTGGACTTCCCCATAATGTCTAAGAATACCATCCAGGAACCATTGAAGTGACCCATTTGCTCAGTTCAAATAGAAAAAGCATGTGCATAAATGCAGTGGATATAAAATGAATCACACTTACGGAAAAATGATTTTTAAAAACAAGACAGAAAGGGGTAATTTCATCCTGCCTTATGCACATAACGTTTGTGACATGAGAAGTTACTCCTCTGCTCTTTGCCCCTGGTTCACAGGAAATAATAAAGCCCCAAACCCTAAAATAAAGCACACAAGCCAAATGTTCTCATGGACTCACTTCTTTATGGTAAAGGCTTTTGCTTTGATTAAATGTTCTTGAAACTTTTCCATATAAAGTTCCCTTTTGCTTTTTTGCTTAATACTCAAAACACTGCTTCCTTTTTGACTGCTGTTTCGGGTGCTTGTGCTGCCTAGAAATAAAAAGAGATCACAAGATGTATGGTGAAGCCTGGGGTTTGTTCACCTAAATATCCCAGAAGCAGCCCCCAGGGCCCACATGCTGGAGGGGTAGCGCAGGACTGGTTGAGAGGATGAGCACCCAAGGATGCATTTATGTAAGATTACTGAGCCCTTTGAGATGTCCCTTCAACTCTGCTCCCATTATGGTGGCTCTTTCCTGGATTGTTATGCAATCTTTGTTCCAGAAGTAAATAAACTGGAAGATGGTTTTTATTGTGCTAACTAGGATGCAGATGTTCCAGATAGGATGCCCCATGTCTGTTTTCATATCCTAATTTCTCTAATTGTAAAATGAATATGACATACTCTGACAGTATCTGCCTCAAAAGCAGGTTCTGAAAATGACTATACACCACTGCATGGAAAGCTTCAGACAGGAGCCCCGTAAATACAAAAGCTTCAGACAGGAGCCCCGTAATTACAAAAGCTTCAGACAGGAGCCCCATAGACACAAAAGTCCAGTGATTTCAATAGGGGCAGCTGTGAGGCCTATCTACTTTCTGATCGTACTCTTTGTTTAGGAAGAAATTAATTACTAGACTAGGAAACAACTGCATAGTTTGGCTAAAAGTTCTCATCAATTACATCTGAATATCTTTAAAAAATACATTGTGATTGATAGCAGTCTGGACACGCTCTGCAGATTTTTTGCATGTAAATTAAAAATTATCATGAGCCTGGCATTTATTAGGTACAAGGCAGTGTGCCGGCCACTTTTCACAATTGTCTGAAACCCTTGTCCTGAGATAGTAAGATTTCGAGTAGTGGGGTTAAATAGCTGAGGTAGGATTTGAACTCGGGTCTCTCTGATTTCAAAGCCCTTTCTTTTCACATAACAATGTCTGTCTCTTGATAGCACCCAATACACAATCTTGCCCCAGACCCACAGGCACCAGAAAAAAAAAGGCCACCTGGGTGCAACTACAGCCTAGACATATTGTGTTGACAGATACCTCTTTGGGATCTGTTTGAAGAAAAGCTGGATCTCTGGGATGGCTCAGAGCTGGTGCTGGAGCGCTTCCTCCGGACAGCTGTCTGCTGCTCCGGGAAGGTCACATGCACTGACTCCACGGATGCCGCCAGGTTGATGGACTTGAGAGAATCGGAGGAGTCCCTCCTGCCGTGACTGAGGGAAAGCTCATCATCTGATTCCTCCTTGTCCATGCCACTTTCAGTCATGTCATCTTCATCCCATAAGCCATGGCACTGAGAAGCAGGGACAGGGACAATTGAGGCTACTATTTCAGGTGGAACCCTTGGTATTCTGTCCTACAAAATCTCATCCAACAAACTGTCCTTCAAGATTATAAAAACAAGATGATATGGTTTGGCTGTGCCCCCACCCAAATCTCAACTTGAATTCCCACGTGTTGTGGGAGGTAGTTGAATCACGTGGGCAGGTCTTTCCCACGCTGGTCTAGTGATAGTGAAAAAGTCTCATGAGATCTAATGGTTATAAAAAAGGGAGTTTCCCTGAACAAGCCCTCCTCCTTTGCCTGCTGCCATCCACATAAGATGTAACTTGTTCCTCCTTGCCTTCTGCGGAGTCCATTAAATCTCTTTCTTTAAATTGCCCAGTCTCAGGTATGTCTTTATCAGCAGCATGAAAACAGACTAACATACAAGAAAAGAAAGCTTGTCTAGTGCTTTATGAGGATCCCAGTAGGGGACAGATAGGTGAGTGTAGACAATAAGATTTTAGCTGATAATTAAGATGGAGACAGACAACTTTTGGCAGAAGGACTCAGGATGAAATTATAGTGACTTATTGGATGGAAAGTCACCCTTTTGCTGCTGTCGGACAAAGCTCTCCCTTGAGCTCTTTGTCTGGCCATGCATTTGCTCCCCGAGACGTTGTCTGGTCCTCCCTCTGACTCATATGTGGAGGACAAGAGCTCCAGGCCAATTTATCAGAAATCAGTTGGTCAAAACCAACTCTGAGAATGATCAGTCCACTAATCACTCAATTGACAGATGTTTCTTATTTATTTGTAAATGTGTTATTCTTAAACATATTCAATGAATGTATTCTTATAAACATAACAAACATTTTAGCTTCTCATAATGGGATTTTTCAGTTTATATGGATTTCTTTTCAATTATTTTAAGAGTTGTTTCCTCTTTTGACAACATTCATATATTTAAATTCTTTTGCAACTTTCTCAGTAGCATATTTTCTTGTTTGCTAATTCTTCTAATTATTTATCAAATAAACAGCAATTTGATACTAAATAGGATGGTTTGAAGCACTTTTGAAACTTCTGCAGTTTTAATTGTTTGGTTTTCATGGAAACGTTATATGAAAGATTTATTTTTTTTAAAACTATGGGGTAGCTTGTCTTCTTAAGAAAAGATCTATCATTCTAAAAAGTATCTTTATATCCTTAATTAAAATTTTAACATAATGCCATTACCTCAAATCTCACATATTCATATATTTGAATTTTTCAAAAAAAGAGTAAGAATATCAATATGAAACACAAAGATTTTATTATATGTTTAAAATATAAAATAGTAGCAGTTAAGCCATTTAGACATTGATGAAAAGATGTAAAATGCCCTAAAGAGTTATGATAATTTTAAATGATGCAAAAGAATGCAAAGGTTTCAAGAAAATTCTGAATTGGTCAAAATTATACTATCAAATGTTAAATACCGAAATTTACAAAAAATGTATTTCTAAGACTAAAAAAACAAGGTCAATACACTTAATAATATATTCATAACAAAAATCAGTATACTAAATAAATTCAAGTAATTAACATATCCATTAGAAGAACTGTAAAATTTAGGCCAATTCCATTTGGGCTAACTGGTTTCCTTAGATAACATAGCTTTCAAAAACCCACCACAACCCAATGACCTAGTTAAGTCTCCCTTCAAATGGAGGGCTTGGTTGCTTTGCAAAGTGATGGAAGATAGAGTGAGGAGGCTGACCAGAGTACACACAGATAAAACCGAGTTTGGTATAGCTCACTAAGCTAGGGCAGAAGTTAAACACACTGTTACTTATCTATGTGTGCCTGTATGTATATGCCCGTGTATGTATTAACTCACGCCAAGCCTTGTTCTAAAAAGAATTCTAGGGACTAAGAAAGATATTTCTTGATGAAAGGAATTTAAAATATTTTATATAAGAAGAGAAGGTTAAAACGAGAGATGGAAAGTAAGATTGTGACAAGAGGTACATTCATACATAAAATGTATGCTATGCAATAATTTCTATTTATTAGAATTAATGGCATATTTACAGGCTTAGTTTATAATTCGCAGCATATGAGAAAGAAAGACCCATGAAGTCGCTCAGAAGGACAGGAGTCCCTGGGGCTGAGGCAGGGCCATGTTGTGTAAAGACCTTCCTCCAGCAGGGTCATGAGTGATCTCTTCTGCAACAGGCAGGAGGAAGTACAGCTCTGGGCTTCACTGGGCCACTGAATATGTGGTCTGTCTGCAACAGCTAATGGTTTGATGACAAGAAACCACCCAATGAAGGCAATTTTTCTAGAAGAAGGGAGGCGGTAGCTGGCATGGAGATGAGACAATACGATCCACGGACATTGTGGCTCTTTGATGCTCTGGCTTAAACCAGGGGCAGAATTTAGTGTATCTGGCATTAAGATATTACACATCATTCAAGCACTGTTCTACAAAAGTGGAACATTACACATTTAACCTAGGTTGGAGACATGGGGAAATACTCTCCCAGATTTATTGTAAGTTCCATTACTGAGCACCGTAAGTGTTGGAAAAAGTGTCCACTGAATGAATGTAACCTTTTTCTTTTCTTTTTTTAAAAGAACATATGAGTAGATGCCACCCACTGGCCCCTCAGTCCCGTCACCAATCCTGATGTCCAGGTTATCTAGGAATATTACGGGGACTGTGATGACCAACTTCCAACTTGAACTGATTAATTGTTAACATGCTGTACCTTCAAAATTGATCGATGAAAGAACAGAGCCAGGAGCTGGATGAGGTCATAAAGAACGTAACCTTCCTTCTTTTCCACTCCTATGATGTTCGGGGGATGGTACGGTTTATCTTTGTTCAGCTCCGCGGTCTTATTCCAGGGAAAGAACCCAAATTGGAAGAAATATTTGACTACAATTGCCACCTACATAAAGATGACAGAAGTTTTAAAAAATTACTCTTTCTTTTAGGAATAGATATACCTGTCTATGGAAAAGAGCAATATAAAAATTAAGAAAGAGACCCGCATTTCACAGTTTTGATGCTGTGGAATAGTAACATTATCATTCTTGCAGATTATTGACTTCATAACAGAAGGAGTGTCTGACTGTCATGGTGTCTTCCACTGTGGATCAAGCAAGGCCAGTCAGGCTCCTCAAGTCACCACTTTGGTCATTTCTCTATTTTTGAGGTGTTGGTATTCATACTGATTTAATTAGATATTTATATAATTATTCAGCTATTAAATATGGTATTTAGGGCAACCCAAACAGAACATATTAACATCTTTCTAGTTTCTATATTTCTTTAATTCCTAATCTATAGGAGCATATCACATGGTTACGATGTATGCAGTTTTCACTTTCCTCCATCATATCTTATGCTACATTAGTCTGGGAGCCACCGAAAAACAGAAGCGACTATTTGCTTTCTACTCATCTTTGTATCCTTGTGCCCAGCAGGGTTCTTGGTTTCTGGTACGTGGCTTGTATTATAGAGTAAATCAACATCAAGAATTTCCCACTTATTTCAGTCCTCAGTACAATGTGACAAGAAAAGGGAGAGCCTCAACTTAACTTATATAAAAATATTTTACTTATGTTTTTAGAGATGAGGTCTCAATCTGTTGTCCATGGTGGAGTGCAGTGGCACAATCAAAGCTCACTGCAACCTCAAACTCCTGGGTGCAAGTGATCCTTCCACCTCTGCCTCCCGAGTAGCTTGGACTATAGATGTAGAAATGGGGTCTCGCTATGTTGCCCAGGCTTGTCTTGAACTCTTGGCCTCAATAATCCTCTTGCCTTGGCCTCCTAAAGTGCTGGGATTACAGCCAGAAATATTTTATTTTTAAGGTGAAAGCTATACAAGAAGCTCTTGTTCCCTTTTCTACATTCTTAGTACTTCCTCTTATTTCAGCCCTAGGTAAGGAAGGGAATCTGATCAATGTACTCACATTGTTATAGACTGGTACCCATTCCCTAAACAGGGAGTCATTTACATCCTGAAATGATGTAATGAAAGTAAAGTTTAGGAATGATTAACTTGGATCGGCCAATTCAGCAGTAGATATGTATTTGACTTCACCCCCTTTATTTTCCTTATGGAAACAAGATGCATGCTATCAATACTTTAAACCAAATAATTTGGAGATGGTTTAGTGAATAGCTTTGTTTTAATTTTGCTACTGAATTACTTACAACCTACAAAACTTCTAGGCTTTGGGTGTGCATCTAGGATGAGCACTGTCATTTAAGAAGTAATTACAGCACTGTGGAAAGTGAAAACTTTTTCTTACAAGTCAGGGGAGAAAATCAGTCTCTTCACAAACCTGAGAACACAAAGCACCATGGTCTTCCAGGCACCAAGAATATCAAGCTTTTCTTTTAGTTCCTTTATGGTTTTCACGGGCATTTGTGATCCTGTCTATGCTGAACAGGGCAGGACAGAAAAGCAGGACCAGAAGAGTGAGCAGAAGACTCCTCATACCTCACATGAGATGTAAACAGGCTGGCATCCACCCTTCAGATGCTAAGTGGGTGCTTGTACAATTTTGTGTTGCAATGTATGGAAATTTACTTTTACATTTAAACATGAAAAGTACGTATGATGCATTCAAACTATTCTCTAAACTATGTTCTAAGTGCCGGACAGTATCACTTAACACAGTCCATTCACTGAGCCCCCTGTGGCATCAGGCACTGTGCTCAGCTCTGCAGAAGCCTGTTATCATCTCAGTGGTTAATATTTTAGGAAAGGCAACCAGGCTTCAAAAGCCTCCCCACCCCTCATCAACTGGGCAACTTTGGGCCATTTATTTAATCTCACTGATGCTGTGTCCTTACCTGTTAAATGGGAATGATGGCAGCACCCACTATGTGTGAGGTGTGAAGTGTGAAAAGATGTTTAGAATTGTGAGTCCTAGGTAACAGTTGGTGCTGATGATTTGTGTACCAAAGAATGTCTATGGAACTGCGTGTTCCATGTGAAACTGTCCAGGGTGAGGGAAGGCCCATCTCGAGAGAGGGCACAGGGACACAAGGTATGCTTCCCCTTGCATAGCCGCCCGAAGCCATCCACAGGGGTCTGCATCCAGGCCTACCTCAGTATAGACGATGGCCATCATCCAGAACCGGCGGCTGGGTCTGGGGACAGACAGCATGGCCCAGAGGAAGATGAGGATGGGAAGGAGGAGAGTGATCATGGAGGCTGAGACCATATGGTTGAGGATGATCACGAAGTAGCACACCATTTCCGAGCGGGCAACCAGGGTGTTGTACATGGCATAGAAGAGCAGCAGAAATCGAGGCTGCCCCACGTAGAATTTCTCTGACTCTTCAAGCTCATCGTCGTGAAACATCCTGTTAAAGTAAACCATGTGATAATACGTCTTTTTGTTTTTTAGATGAAGTCTTGCTCTTGTTGCCCAGGCTGGAGTGCAATGCTGCGACCTTGGCTCACTCCAACCTCTGCCCCCAAGTTCAAGTGATGCTTTTGCTTCAGCTTCCCGAGTAGCTGGGATTACAGATGCCCACCACCATGCCCAGCTATTTTTTTTGTATTTTTAGTAGTGAGGGAGTTTCACCATGTTGGTCAGGGTGGTCTTGAACTCCTGACCTCAGGTGATCCACCCACCTTGGCCTCCTAAACTGCTGGGGTTACAGGTGTGAGCCATCGTGCCTGGCCACATCTGTCTTTAATCTCTTCAAATTACTGATTTTCATTTAGTGCCATCCTTCCTGCTACGTCCCCCACTTCCTATGTCCCCATTTTTCCTTCAGAGACAACCTAATATCAGCCTTTATTATAGAAAAACATTAACACACGGCTCTACTGACAGGTTTTGCTGGTTCTGGAACCAGTCATGGGAGGACTGAAGTTTACTTTGTACTTGTAGCGCAAGAAGTCCTGGAATTGTCTGTTTGCTCTAAGGTGAACTTTTTTCTATATACAAATTTTTCTGTAAACAGAATGAAAGCATATGTTTAAGCGGTGATTTCAGAATACATATCTGATCTGCTCACTGGACCCTTACTTGTTCAGCAGCAGCTCACTGGCCGTCAGCTCGTGGGTCAGGGGAGGTAAGATGCTGGACCCCAGCTTATCGGTGCGGCTGTCGTCAGGGCTGACTGCCATGTGGTTCTTGCCTGTAGAGTCGTCCTGCGAGCCGAAGGACAGGTGCTCGAAGCTCACGGCCTTGCTGTAGGAGGGAGGGGCCTCCACGTCCCCGTCCAGGGTAGAGAACTGTGTCAGCTCTTCCTCTGGGGTGAAGCTGACCTCCTCGGCACCCACGGCTCCCACATCGTACCCGGCGGCCTCGTACTCCTTGGCCTCCCTGGACTCAGGCACCGTGCTTCCTGCCTCCTCCTCCTGCTCAGCCTCCACCTCCTCGATGGTCTCAGTAGTCCCCTGGCGTGAGTACAGCATGGTGCACTGTGTGGGCTCGCTGTCGGGAGAAAGGGTGGGCACAGAGCCCATGTCTTAGCATCCACACTCCCGGGGCTCTTTCCTATGCCTGAGAGACCTCATCAGAACTCCTAAGGAAATGCCCCATTGTTTTTCTTGCATCCATCTGCTTTGTTCTTTTAGAATAATCACTTCTGTTCTGCACACATTGCAAACAGCAGCCTCTCCAGTGCAAATGTTGACAGTGCACACACACAGTTTAGAACCAGAGCCAGTCACGTGGCTCTCAAAGAGCAAAACCCACCCCCGTAACAAGTGTGGAGTATCCAGATTCACAGCCTCAGGTTCCAAAGTCTGTTTCCCTATCAACACAGCAGAGCTTACCCAGTGCTCCACCTGCTTCAAGGGGTATCTCTGGAGGAGAGATGCTCTGAAGGTTTTGACCGAGACTAAGTCTTCGCAAATAGCTATTCTACCCTCCATCCTACACAACAGACCCGCCCAGACCATAAGTGGGGAACAGGAATGATTAAATATTGGCTATGCTGAACAGCTGTGTGCTTAATAAAAAATGCCACCCTTCTTTCACGTTTGTTCCTCCTCCCTGCTTTTCCATCCTTTGCCTTTTTTGCATTTCTGTGCATTATGTCTGCAGAATCTCCACCCTGACCCCAGCTCCCTGTACTGCGCCCAGGGCTTCCCTTCCCCATGGGACTCCAGCCACTCTCTCCCCGTGTGAGCTCTCCCAGGCCCTTGCCCCTTCCCACTGCCCACTCCACCCCAGGGCGTACTTCTGTTCTCTCCTCCCGACAACTTTACTTATTTTCTTCTACCAGTTCCTCTTGGAGTGCTCCTTTTCCAGAAGCTTCTCTACTGTCATTCTCACTCCCTGTGTTTGGCATTCTGTTCTTTTCTCTCATATTCTTCAACTCCTTCTTTTGTTCCTTTATTCTTTTAACTTTCCCTGTCAGGTCCATGCCGACAAGGCTGGCCATGGCAAGAGGGCAGCCAGTGACATTCATGGCTTGCTCTATCTCGGACACATGGAGGGGAGAGGGGCAAAGCCCACCTGAAGACTGGGAATCTGGAGGATGTGGGAGGAGGATGTGTTAGACTCTGAAGTACGTACTGTGATCTGAATGGCATGTGTGACCACCTACGTTCCATAAACACTGAGATTCTCAAATGCATAGACTGTACCTATGTTTCTTGTCACAGATGCCAGTGTAGACATGTAGATGAGTGAATGAATGAATGAACCTTGGCAGAGCTGTTCACGGCATCCTGTGACTGAAGAACCAGATTGGCATGAGCTTTTGATGCCTGCTCAGGTGTTCAGAATCCCCAGGGCTGTGTCCTCGAGTATGCACATCACGGAGGGGCTGTTGAAATGCCAGGCCAAACCAGATTTTTGCTAAGACTTACCTCAATTAGATATCCCTCCTAGGAAGGCCATGCAATTAACCCATTGCCCAGGGAACTTCAAACTACTGGAGCCAATTCCACACCAGGTCTCACGTCCAGTAAGACTGTAATCAATCCTAAGCACGCTCCCTCTGGTTTGGATGTCCTGTGGCACCAAGGGGCTGAGGGTACCTTCAGAGGTCAAGAAAATGGACTGGTATGGCAGGCATGTGCCTGCCAGAGGACTTGCCAAATGGCAAGGCATTCCCATCAATGCCAGGTGCCAGAGTACTGCAGGGCTGCATTGAGATATACAGCTGCCAGTGAAAAGAAGATGCCCTCTGACTTGCCACTGTGGGCAGACAATACGAAACTCAGTTTGGAGTAGGCTGTTTTCATGTCAGGAGAAGCACAGTGTAGCTGCTGACTTCTATGACCATCCTAAGGCAATTCAAAAAGAGTCTTTGGGTTGTATGCAAATAATTTGATTTCTAAATGAATACTGTTTTGGGGTGGGATTTGAGAGAACTTAAGCCACAGTAATTTTTTTTCCCAAAATACAAGTTATTGGCTACAAAGGTGATGCATTGTGCTGCATAATATTCTTGTTAAAAACCAGTGGTAAACTATATTCTGACTTTTATGTCAGTTAGGCATATAACATGTAGACTTATTCAATATTCACTAAAAATGACTACCTATGACACATTTTTAGGTTTCTTCCTAATACACGCATCTTTTGATTAAATCATGAGAAAAAGTTTTCTACCTTTGCTAACAGATTTCCTCCTTTGAATGGTGTCCACAGAGGCTCTAAATTATAAAGGAAACATGCTTATGTCTCTGAAAATGGAAAGTGTGAAATTACTGAAAAAATGGAGGAGAATGTTTATGATAAGGAGTTAAAAAAAAAACACTCCTAACAGTCAAAAACTAAAGAGCTGTTAGTTTAATATAATGCTGTCTAGAGAACAATTACATCTCACAGAGGGCAGTGGTTATGCTTTTGTTAGTCATGCAGTTTCTTAAAATAAAAATGACACAAAAACATATGTCACCAGAACTTATATTTGCAGTGATATAAACGGGGGAAGAGGTGGTTAAAATGACAGAACAAAGCATGCACAAGTTAAGCACCTTGATGCTAAACTGCCACTGTCAGCTGAAGAGGAGGACATATCCATGCTGAGCATTTTACGGAGCCTAGGCCGAGCGCGCTCGCTTGTTCTAGGGATTTCTTGTCCATCTAAATCATCAAGGGTGGACTGCCTTGAGAACAGCATGGTTGCTTCAGTGTAGCAGCTAGCAGCGCAAACAGTTACAGAAACACAGTGTTAAAACACCAAGTGGTACATCAGGTTACACACGGATCAACTGACCAACACACTGCCATGCAGCAAACCACACATGACACCAACACCACCGACAAGGAAGGCCACCGCAGCGGGGCTCGGGGACAGGGAAGGCTCTGTGTGCAGGACCTTAAAACACAAGGGTACTGGATTGCAAAAACATTAGCTAGTGACACATTACAAAATGGTGCTCTCTGGGTGGGACTAAGAAAAATGACAAGTCCCCATATTTTTCTCACAAAGTAGAATTTATGTAATCATAACTTCATAACAGAGGGTTTTTAAATGAAAGAAAATGTGCTTTATGTGAAGCCTGCAGTCCTGAGTTGAGAGCATTTATTAACCAATTTGCTTAAGCAGAAATAACTGCTCGTGAAGAATTTACATAAAAGATTTCAAACTTTTTTTTTCTTTTTAACACAATCTTCAAAATTAGAGAGGGCAAACTCAGGAATGACAACAAACTGAATTTTGCACCCCATTTTTGGAGTGATATTCAGTTAAGCCAAATGAGATGCTTTGCATGTAGTAGGGATGCTGGTTTAATATGCCATGGATATAAACCAACATCAGAAATAAAATAAAAGGCTGTAAAGGAAAGAACAAAGGAGCTTGAGCAATGGCAGGGTTATTTGTCTGTTAACTTTTCATTGTGCCTAGTTTTTCTTCTGCATCGTGTTTTAGGGCTTGGTGGATGCCATGGTGGAGAGAACCCACTGCCTAAAATCCTCATCTCTTCGTACCCAACGGAGCAGTGAGTGGGGAGGGAGGATGGCAGATTCAAGCCTAGGATGCTGCTGGGGAGGATGCCCCATGAGAGGAAGCACACAGAGGTGTGACCCAGGCATAGTTTCACTTTCCTCATGTGATTCAACCCCAAAGAGGGACAGACAGCCCAAAGATCCTCTACAGAAGGCAACTGGAATACTTTATCTTCCAACTTGAGTGCTCATGGGCTGGCTGGCCCAGGGAACAGAAACAGACCCTTACAGATACAGAATGCCTGATTTCCAGGCTGAACCTGGTAAGCTGAATACTGTCATCAAGTGAACTCACTAGGCGAATACTAGGTGCCTGGCCTGCACAGCCATACACTGTCAGCCAAGGATCCTGGGACAGAGATGGAAGGCGTTCAGGATGCAATGACCATTGCAAGCCTGGGAGGAGGGAATTTCAGTTATTCTCTCATGGAACCTGTTAAAAAGTCTTTTATCCCATATCCTGGAGCACAAGACATAACTGCTCCAGTGGGGCCGGCTGTGCTGCTGTCCATGTTACAGCTATGTGGCCAAGACAGGGGCAGGCAGTGAGGGTGATGGGCCTGTGAGCAACCAAAATACTCTCTAGGAAGGATATGGAGGCTTTTTTTTCCCCCTAACTCCTTTAGATGTCACCATGTCACCATGTCCCGGACAAAATGAGGAGACAATAACAAGACAAATGAGAAAAGCATTGGATGAACACAGTGAGGGCTGGGATGCCGACATTCTGACATTAACCGGCTGTTGCGTTTTAGATGAATCAGTGCCCCTTTCTGGGGCTCCAATTTTATGTTTCTGAGATGAGGAGACTTCACATTTCTGCGTTTCATTTAATATTTGCAGAGGTGCAACCTCATAGCCTGTGCAGTCTCCTGAAACTTTGCTCAGGTTTTCTTCATGGGAACTGAAGGTTCTAATTCAAAATCCCTGTTTATCTTGTTAGCTAGCTCTTGGGTGGAGTTCTCAGAAACTATACCATCCCACACTGTTGGGTTTCCTGTAGGGCAACTAATACGTCACCCAATCCAAGACAGTTTAAAAGTGAATAGGAAGGAGAGGAAATGTATTAAAATAGGCCCAGACAGCAGGCCTGAGGGGATAGCTGCCATCACTCACCTGACGGCCCCCCACTGGGGAGCACCGCAGGAAGACACGGCAACCCCTCAGGGGACAGATTTAAAATAAAAACCGCCTCCTTCATATCTGGGAATGCCCTTGAGAACGTTAACTAATGTTTTCTGTAGCAATTTAAGCTAATACATTTTCTAGCAAGGTAATGTTTTCTGGTTATATAAAGCAACCACTAAAAAATGTTTGCCATTTTACGTACGGATTTGAAAGAAACTGACTATTCTTGTACGTCAAAGAGACTACAAATCCATTTGCTAAGTTCCCACCCAGATCCCATCTACTGTCTGCTGAAAGGCAAAATTCATGCCGCTGGCCTCAGAGCAGGGGCCATAAAGGGCACTGGCCACACCAGGTGAGTGCAGCCTCCCTGGGGAGTGGCAACCACGTGGCCACCAGACCCTTCCCAGTGACATCCACCGCAGAACCTCTTCTAGGGAGCGTTACTACCTTTCCAGCAATCAGCATGGCTCCCTGGAGACTCCAGTGTGGACAAAAGATTATTTGGAGATTTGAAAGTTTCTAAAGCCGAGAACCTAGGAATACGGCTCACCGCAAAAAAGGGCAAGTATGGTAACTCCTTTACTGGCAACAAGATGGGCCCTATTCTGTCTCCCCTTTCTTTAGGCTGAAAAATAAAATAAAAATACATTGAAATCTAATTCTAAAGGTGCTGGTTTCCTATTAGTCATTGTATTTATTGAATGACCATTTTAAAATTGGGAGGATATTTTGACAGTCTTTGTCAAAAAGCAGTCGATGAATTTACCTCCTATCTCACAATTTTTCATCATGAGCATGGCTTCCTATTTGCAATCTGAGGTCAGATTTAAAGGCAGTTATTTGACTTTATTTTAACCAGTTTTTTTCCTCCTTAATTGTGATTTATAATATTTAATTTCTTAATGAGGCATATTGTCCATTATTATGCAGTTAAAAGACATAAAGATGGGATTCACCTATGTTTATTTTATGAAAAATTTATTTTCAATTCACCTTCAAATATTCTCTGAGGCCACTGATTCAGAGTTTGGTTCTAGAGCAGCTTTTTTCAAGCCAGGCTTATGTGTGATATTCAGGAGGCCTGCAAAACCCTTGAGATTGTATGAAAAATAATTTGTATCTATGTATGATTTTTTCCCTATGGGAGACTATATGACTTCACGACATTTCAAAAGAAGTTCATTAAAAAATGTCACCAATTACTGTTAGTGTCATCACAAATTAATGAAGAAAGGCTATTCTATTCATTACCCATTTCACTTGCCACACTTGGAGATTCAGGTAACAAAAAAAAATCTCTGTATTATAAAATGAAATAAGAAGAGAGGTTAAAAAAAGGCATTTGAAAATTTGTACAAATCACATAATGGAGCAGCCTATTTTCTTGAAGAAAGATGCAAAGATGCAATAGTCAAACTCGATGCTACACATGTATATGAATGTATTTTTCACTGTGCAGAAAGAAATGATTCCAGTTGAATATGATCACGACTTTTGTTTAAGTTCACTAGAGATGTCTGAGCCTTTTATTTTAGAATTTAGAAGTAATAAAGACAGAGTTTGAATTAGATCCAGTCCATATTGAATATATACAGAGCAGCACAGTTCAAAGCTGAGAGTAGTGGGATGCATGTGAATGTTATGTAAAAATAAATGAATGAATAAAAGAAACATCATTTGGGACATGTATGTGTAGAGAGTCTCAGCATTTCTTTCATCCTATCATTCTCTTGCTTTTTGAAAAATGGTTGTTTGATCACTAATAATTCCTAAAGTGGGTATATTTAGAAACTTTTAGATTCTCCAATTTCCCTTCATTCACCCTGTAACTAGGAACCAGCACCAGTCAGCATCTTGAGTGCCCACTACATTCGGACAAACTTTGGCTCCTGCCCACCCTGCTGCACAAACCTGTAGGCTTTCACAGACTTGCCCATGCAGGGTCCCTGTAGAATGAAGGGACTACGTAAGAGCTTAGGTAAGATGGGCTAGACACAGATTTTAAGTTTTAGCATTAAAATGAATTAAATGCATTGAATTAAAATAAGAGAGAATGATTCAGTTTAAATACATTGATCTATTGGTAGGGAGAGAATTGTTGCAATAAGAATGAATTTAATACATCTGAAAGCTTCTGAATAGAACAGTTACAATAGTTTTCAAAAAATAAAAATTAAATTCAAAATAAAGAATGACCTTTTGTCTGAATGGAATCTGTCAATGAGAAAGACAGAAGCTCCCCTTTCAAAACATTGATTGTGAGAAGTTCTTAGGAAGACACAATGAGGCTCTGGTAACACTCACCAACGGAAGGATAGGACATTAAATTTTCTCTTTGTAACTTTTGATTTTACTAATGGTTTCAGAAATTAATAATTGAAAAACATGCATATTCTTGGGTAGAAAGACACTGAAAAATAAAGTTTTATTATCATGACACATTTTTCTAATATTCAATTATTTTATTCTATGAATTAAAACTTTAACCAGAATCTCAATTAGGAAATAAATATTTGACTTTGAAATCATAAAGAGTTTCTGTACTAAATGTTTCTTCTTTCCACAAAAATATACAGTAATAGATGAAATATCTGTGTCTTTGGAACTCATAAATAAGCAAAGATTACTAACAAATTAAAGGAAAAATATAGTCGCTTTTATTATCCCTCAAAAGACTTTAAAATAATCAGTACCTACTTTAGAAGGGCAGGCAGGGATATATTTATGCACTGTGTAATCTCTTCAAATATTACTTCTAATTTAATGTAGGCATGAACATACATATTTTAAATTGGGCTTAGCATACATCTTATTTTAAAATTTGAATTTTACTAAATATATGTATAAATTTTACTATGTATATATATCACAAAGATCTTTTCATACAAATAAATATGGATCTGCATCAATAGTATTTATTGGGTAGCAAAATAATAGGCATAATTAGAGAGGCTCAAATACAGGAATGCAGCAACAGTTAAATAGCACTTTAGGGTAAAACTTTTTTTTACCCACATCTCCTCGCTTGGTTTATAATTCTAATATCCAGTTGTCTATTTTGGGTTTGGTATCAAAAAAATGGTCCCAGCTCCCTCTCCTATTTCATCTGGAAATATACCCAGCATTTGCGAAGGACAATTACTTCTACGAGTCATTAGTGCCTTGCTCTAAAGTGTGACTCTAACGCCATCCAGGAGTTTCTGACCAGCAGTCAGAGACACCAATCTCTACTGAACTCCCTAGGGCAAGCATTTTAGGAGGTAATAGCCTTTTCTCAATTCTTCCTAGGCTCAAACCATTTAGGGGACTACTCTTATCTTTAGATGCCTGTCCGAGAATCAAGCCCAGGGCTTGGCACAGAATAGCTGATTTTCAACATGTTTAATGAAAAAAAAATGAAGCATGAATGTTCTCAGTGATACAATTCTTTACCTGTGAAGGTAGCTATAAGGCGTAATTCATTTGATCTAGCTCTTCACCCTGAGCAAGTTCAATTTTCCTCATAAGACAGTGTCTTCTGCTTAACTTAGAATCTAGCTCTGTACAATTGTCAGCAACTATCCATAACACTGTGATGCAAAGAATTCTGAGGCTTTTCTGGGACAGGCAGTAAGTTGGCCTGCGGTGCAGGAAGAGGCAATGAGAGAGAGCATACTAGGGTGGTTGAGAACTTGGGTTCTGAGCTAAACCACATGATTTTGGATTGTGGGTCCACTTTTATATACATCCTGGCTGTGTGACTTTGGGGGTGTTTCTTAATCTCCCTGTAACTGAATTCTGTCTTTGCAAAGCAGGGATAATAACAGCATGCATCTTGTAGGGTCTTAGAGGATAAAATGAGGTAACTCAGTATAGTGCTTAGTGCTGGCCCCTGGCGAATCCATTAGTACTGTGTCATCTGACAATCCTGTTGTGAAATAATGCATACAATAGTAAACTCAGAGAAGATGGAAGCTAACAGAATACTTTTTGGGAAGTTTTATTTTAAACCTTAAGGTAACAATTCTGAAGGGAAAGATCAAGGATGAAAACAGAAGTAGAAGAAGCTAGTGTAGAAGACACTTTGTGGATCAGCTATTTTGAAAGGTACTAAAGATGTAGCCCTTGACGCAAGTAATCACTTTGGGGTTGGGAGGGATCATTCTTCCTTATCTCCAGCTTGAAAATCTCTATACTGTGTCTTTGGGTCATACGGGTATAGCTAATAGTGGCTTATTGATATCTGCTTTTATCTGGTTCCTTCTAGACGAGGACAATATTCCTTTTAGTTTGCTGTACAGATGGAGACAGCTGGAAGAGGATGGGGGTCCATGCATAGTTTTGATTAACTTTCGCCTCACACATTCATTTCTTATATTTAATGACATCCACCTCATTTACCTTTGTCAAAAGTAAACCCATTGTTAGAACGTGAAATACCTGGAGATACTGTCATGTGAATCTAAACTATCCATCCTGTGGGCTGTCTGTGCACCTGAAGCAGCTCCGGGATGCTCGTCAATGGTGTCCAGCCCCGACTCTCTGGAAAGGTTCATGATGTGGTTCTGATAGTACATGTGGATGCTCTCCCGAGTAGGAACATTGCCCTGAGGAGAAGGAGACATTGCCACAGTTCTTATGGAGGAAACTGCCTGCATAGCTACCTGGCCTTTCTCAACGCAGACAGCTTTTCATACCCATTCATGCCTGGATAAGGATTAGGACCACGCTAGGCAAGTGGGGATTGATGTTGACTCATTTAATAACTGGTTTCCAATATTACTGGTTAGATCTAAGTAAATGTCTTCTTATAGGTAGACAATTTTGCTAAATCATAGTAACTTTTCAAGAAATGAACTATTATTTTTAAATACAATCTTTAAACTATGTATTTTGTTTTTCTGCATGTGCCCTACTTTATAAAAAAATTTCAGATCAAATTTTCCAGACTTCAATGTGCAGGAGGGAGACAAAAAAAAAACATTTGCTACACTTTCTAGACTAAAACTATAATTCTCTATTAGATAATAGGGATATAGAACCAGGACAAAGTCTGTACTCCTCCAAACTGTGGTGAGGGGAGGGACAGGGTGATTAAAAGTTGCCATGATCCTGTGACTTGTGTGTGTGTGTGTGTGTATGTGTGTGTGTGTGTGTGTAGGTGCATGTGCATGTACATTTGATTATTTTAATTCTAGTGTGGAATACATTTAAATATACAGAAAAGCAAAGGGGTTAGGCGACAATTGCCTGGAAAGAAAGGATTTTGTCTTGTCCTACCTGGAGTTTTGGACATTGACTTTTCATCTCTTCTTAATGTGGGAAGAAGTAAAAAGAATTACATCAACAGTGTTACCTTCTTAATTTCTCTGGTCAGCATGCATCGTTCAATTCTTAGAACTGTAGATATATCAATATGCTCCCTTGAAATGGAGTTAAGCCAAGTAGTAAAACTGTCCACCGTTGCCAGAAATAGCACCCAGGTAAATTTCAAAATATTAAATATCCTCTTGATGATATTATCTAGGAGGAAGAAAAACAACAAGATTTTAAAAGAAGAAAATACCATTGATTTTGCTTTTGTGTAGCACAGGGATGTTTTACAAAGCCTGACCTGGTTCTTGCCCCGCACATGTAATACCAAGGATGAGGAGCTTTATGATGGTCCACTTTCACTTACTGAATATTAACTGTATTTTCTCTTCTTTCTGATTTTCTTCATGACATTTTTTCTAGCTTACTTATATAATACGTGTATACAATGATGTCTGATGTTCTGTGTGAGCCTGTTTCCCACCTGGGCTGTCATTACCCTGGCAACACCCAAACCTCCTCCAAACAGTGTCACACCTACAAGTCTTCCATGAGGTATGTTTAGGAAGCAAGGAAAAGAGAGGGTATCTTTTGCTGAGTGAGGAGACACAGAAGAGAACAGCCACTGCTTGAAGCTGAATGAAGCGAGTGGCTGCGGACGCTAAACAGGAGATGCCATAAGCACCTACATTTCTCTCCCCAGCCTTCCTCATACTCTTTACAAAATCTTGAGCAAGATATGTAGTTCTTACACTCGTTCAGATAGAGCCTCTAGCTGTTCTGTGTAGACATAGAAGGGAAGCTTGGCTCTGGAGGATGAAAGAGTTGGAGTTATACCCATCAATGAACTTTAGCAGCTCCTTGTATTTTTGACACATATTTTTCTCATATTCACAATTGTTTTCGTAGAAAGAATGAAGATAAACATTATTATTGCATAGTTTTGCTATGCTGGGCCTGATGGTAAGGCTCACCAACAGGGAAATGCAGGGTGATCACTCGCCAACAGGGAAAATGAAGCTTCGAGTTTAACCACAGGGACAGCAGGGCACAGGGGTTAAGAGCACATGCTGGGATTCACTCAGGGTGGCTGGCAAAATGTTAGGGAAATGTTAGGGAAAGTTATAGGTTATCGTCTCAAATTTTTTGGAAGGCTGAAAGGTTTTAATTGAATGGGCTGAAGGCAGCCAGTTCTTACATTAGAACTTTAAGTCATAGGGTAAGATTAGGATAATAAAGCTTCCCCAGTTAAGTCTGTTTAACTCACATCCCTTTGTCTTTAACTGTTTACTCACATCAACTTTGTGCTGGATGGTCCTCTCAGGGGAAGGTTGAAGGGGAATTACCTGTTAATGGTGTTTATTCTGGGCCTCAGAGCCAAGACCTTTTATCATTCATAAAATCACTCTTTTAACCATGTTAATTATCCATAAGCATGTTGACTTAGAACCTCTGTTATTAAATCTATGCTAAATAAATGTGAAGTGGAGCAGTGAGTGGTTGTTGGTTAGCTGCAATTGTCCTCTGTAAGCAGCTGATGACCACCCCTAGCCCACTCAGATTCACTGTATTCTGGTGTGTGTGAGCACATTTTATCCATCCGTCATTGAGTCAGGGTCTGCAGGACAGACCTCCCCAAGTGGTGATCAGCATCTCAGGTGGTGATCCTGACATGACACTCATCACAGCTGGCACCTGAACAGGGACACCGATGTGACCGACTCCACAGCCGGTGCTCCAGCGTGAGGAGACCCAACAGAGACAACATCTCAGGTAGTGACCCCGATGTGATACTCATCACAAGCGCACACTCTGGATTGAGACTCCTTGGGTTCAAATCCCAACTCTACCCTTTAGTGGTTGTATAGGCTTGGTTAATACAACAAAGAGATTACGTTGGTTAATCTCTCTCTGCCTCAGTTCCCTGTTTCGAGAGGGTTAAACAAGTTAATATGCCCCAAACTCTTGAAAAAGTGCTTGAGAAACAAGACATGTGATCTGAAGTGTTGGTTGCTGTTGTGGTATGAGGCTTTGGAGCAGTAATAGAGTGTCGAGGTCCACATGTATGTGTGTCCAGTTACCTAGAGATGGAAGTCTGGGTTTGAGGACTGGCATGGCGGAGGGCATTAGGTGGCCTTCAGTAAGTCTCCTTTCGTGCCAGCTGAGGGCAGGCTTGGGAGTATTTGTGTGGGGAGACAAAGAGCCTGACACCTGGCCTGCTGATAGATACCTGCACAGGTGCTCTAAAGCAGATGAGGAAATGGCATGATTAGAGGGCTAGAGAGAATTGAGTTCATTTCACTTGGAGGCTTTTATTTTGCCTTTTCTCGTCCTGCGTAAAGATACCTTCCCCCAAATCACATACTATAAGGAGCCCAAATGGCACTGTGACTGGACTGGGAGTTAGAAGACAAGGGTTCTATCTCTGACTCTGTTACTTATCTGTGGAATCCAGAACAAGTCACAAACTCACTGCAGCTTGGTTTCCCCTCCTAATAAAGAGGTTGGCCCTAAACTTCTAGAGTATCTCTAATTTCCCCAGTCCTATTTACCTCCTGCTTTCTGTGTTTTTTAAAATTAATTGCCAGTACTTTTTGTGTGTGTGCCTCCATTCTGATGGCTTCCATGGGATATTAAGAATTTTCCCCCTAAAAGCATCTTTCATCGCTGCTTGCATAAAGCAATTTACAAACCAACTCTCATTCAACATTTTATCCAACTGCGTAAAGTCCGGACCTGCTTTTAGGAGTCATTTTGCAATTTCAGTGGAGATGAGATTCCAAGGGATACTGATTATTTAGTCATAGTCTAGAAAGCAGTGTTCAATTCACAATTTTTCAGGCAGCCTTCCATTATATAGCATCTGGGCCGGTATCATTTTCAAAGTTACTGCAGCTAATATTTGTCTATTGTGTTACCTGGTCCATCAGATTTCTTTTTGATCGGTGCGTCCTCTCGGTCTTCCCATTCCACAGGACCTGCCAAATGTGTTCAATAAACATGAGTTAAATTCCATTTAGAATAAATTAAATGCCAATATTATTCTTCTAGATTAAAAGGAATTTTATAATTAACTCTAGGACATTCTGCCTATTTTAAGAGTTCCTGGGAAAAAAGTAGTTAGAATTCACAGCTCTTAGATTATTTTACTCCATGCCAGCATAAAAATTATGTAAACCAAGGATGAGAAAAATGCATTTGCTGGTGGGTGCTGGCCAGTACTGGTGGGCTGACTGTTATCAAATGGTCTGTGGGTTCAGAATGGTGTTTATATTTTTAATAGTTGAAAAAATCTAAAGGAGAATAATATTTGGTGCATGTGAAAATTATGTGAAATTCAAATGTAACAGTCATGCCCATTTGTCTATATATTATCTACTGCTGCTTTTGCCCTATAATGGCAGATTTGAGTTGCAACAGAGACTTCATGAATAGTAAACCTTAAAATATTTTACTATCAGTGCTTGGTGTAGTGGCTCACAACTGTAGTCCTAGCACTTTGGGAGGCTGAGGTGAGAGGATCGTTTGAGCCCAGGAGTTTGAGACCAGCCTGGGCAACACAGTAAGACCTCATCTCTACAGAAAATCAAAATATTAGCTGGGTGTGGTGGTGTGCACCTGTAGTCCCAGCTATTTGGGAGGCTAAGGTGGGAGGATTGCTTGAACCTGGGAGGTAGAGACTATAGTGAACCATGATTGTGCCACTGCACTCCAGCCTGGGCAAAGGAGACCTTGTCTAAAATAAATAAATAAATAAATAAATAAATAAATAAATAAAATATTTACTGTGAGGTTCTTTACAGCAAAGGTTTGTCATATCTTAAATGACATGATAGGATTTCATTTCATTTCATATCCTCTTATTTAAGGTTAAAATGGTCAGATATAACAAATAAAAGAGCAAGATAGCCAGTTAAATTTGAATGTAAGATAAACAAGAAATTTTAAATTTAAGAAAATTAAAAAATATATTTAGGAAAGATAAGTGCAGATTCCTTACAAGCACATATCGTGTCGTGGTAAAGTCTGGGATTCTGGGGTACTCTTCACCAAACAGCAGACATTGTACCCAACCAGTAATTTTTCAACCCTCAACCCCCACCTCCCCAACTCTCTCGTATTTCATAATATCCAATGTCTACGACTCCCCTCTGTATGCCCATGAGCACCCATTTTTTAACTCTCACTGATAAGTGAGAACATGAGGTATTTGACTTTCTGTTTCTGCATTATTTCACTTAGGATAATAGCCACCAATTCCATCCATGTTGCTGCCAAATACATGATTTCATTCATTTTTATGGCTTAGTAGTATTCCATGACATATACATATATCACATTTTCTTTATCCAGTCCTTCACTGATGGACATTTAGGTCGATCACATATTTATGCACTGTAAATACTGCAGCAATAAACATGTGAGTGCAGGTACCTGTTTGATATAATGATTTTCTTCCCTCTGAATATATACGTAGTAGTGGAACTGCTGGATTGAAGGGTAGTTCTATGTTTAGTTCTTTAAGAAATCTTCATTTTTTAAAGTATAAGCATGCTCCATGAAACATGTCTAGATTATACTTAAGCTAAGCATTATTTGCTATCTTAAAAACTCAAACTGGGCTTCATATATGTATATGAAGCCCAGGAAATATAATTTTATATGTACATATATATATATTCTCTGTATATATATTCTCTCTATATAGATAGATGACATATATATTCTCTCTCTCTCTCTCTCTCTATATATATATATATACCTCAGCCTCTCTCTCTCTATACATATATATATAGAGCCTCTCTCTATATATATATGTATATATAATATATATTCTTTCTATGTATGTATATATATATACACACACATATATATATAGAGAGAGAGAGAGAGGGAGAGTCAGGTCTTGCTCTGTTGCCCAGGTTGAAGTGCAGTGGTGTGATCATAGCTTACTGCAGGCTTGACCTCCAGGGCCCAAGTGATCCTACCTCCTCAGCCTCCCAAGTCACTAGGGCTAAAAGTGCACACTACCACACCTGACTACATTAAGAAAAAATCTTTTTAGAGATGTTGCCCAAGCTGGTCTCAAACTCCTGGCCTCAAGTGATCCTTCTACCTCAGCCTCCCAAGTTGCTGAGATTACAGGTATGAGCGACAGCTCCTGGCTCAGTTTCCTGCATTTTATCTGGTAAATCTTATCTAAAGTCATTCATGATCTGACTCCAGGAATCTTCTCAAACTTATTTTCTGCTATCCTCTTTACTGTTGCTGTTCCACATCTGGTCTTGACCAGCTAAGCTGACCTGCTCTTTATTTTTTTATGCAGGGACTTGCTTTCTTCAGCTAGAATGTCAGGCTCTGTGCAAATACTCCCTTCTTCATGGAACATTCCCTGAAGACAGGCTTGGCTACAAGAAATCCATTCTCCCTTAAGTCCCACATTATTTTCTCTCTACTTTTTAAAATGAAACTTTGCAGTTTTGATATCATGAGGAATTTTTTCCCTATACTTGTCTTGACTGCCAGTTTCCATGAAAGGCTTTAGAACAAAGAAGTCTAGTAGGAATCCTAGACCTGGTACTCACTGAATGGCTGTGTGACCTCAGGCAAGTTGCTTCCTTCTCTGGGACCTTATTTGCTCCTCTGTAGAGCAGGGATAATAAAATGACCCTGTGCTGTTGCAAGGATCGAATTAATTACTATGGTATACATAAGACACATAGGGCAACAGCTGGCACTTTGGAAGAACGGGATCCATGTGCTTCGTCTATCTGAAAGAAACCTAGAAGACATGATGCCTTGTACCAAGAAGGTGCTGAGAAAATATTCATTAAAAGGGTGTCTTTAAACTCTTGCTGTCTTTGGTTGGTAGGTCAAGAGTGCTGCAGGTGCACAATAAATAATCTCCATGACACAGAGCAATAAGCTATTTTCAAGATGACCAAAGAACAAAGTTTTATGACTGATTGAAACATTTTGGGAAGACAAATGTTTGAGAACAGCAAACACAATTTTGAAAAAAGAAAAAAAGGGAGTGAAAGAAATTTGCCTCACTTAAAATTAAAACTAACGCTATAGTGACTGGACTCAGTAGTATGTGGCATTGGCCCAGAGGGAGACAATATGAGGGCACATCAAAATACAGAGTCCAAAAACATACCTGAGAAACGGGAGTCTAACACTGGCAAAAGAAGCACTTAACTCCAGTAGGAACAGGATGAATCATCTTAATAAACTGGAATAACATGATTGTCTATCCATCTAAAAGTGAACAAATTAGATCTCTATAGAATAAAAATTTAAGATATCAGTAAAATTAATAGAAAATCTGGGAAGCATATGCATCACATTTAGGAGGCGAGACTTTATTTATTTATTTATTTTTCGAGGTGAAGTCTCACTCTGTCACCCAGGCTGGAGTGCAGTGGCACTGTCTCAGCTCACTGCAACCACTGCCTCCTGGGTTCAAGCAATTCTCCTGCCTCAGCCTCCCAAGTAGCTGGGATTACAGGTGTGTGCTGCCATACCCACCTAATTTTTTGTATTTTTAGTAGGAACGGGGTTTCACCATATTGGCCAGGCTGGTCTCGAACTTCTGACCTCAGGATACGCCCACTTCAGCCTCCCAAAGTTCTGGGATTACAGGCGTGAGCCATCACACCCAGCTGAGAGAAGTTCTTAAAAGCAAGATGGAAACCTAGAAACTGCAAGGGGAAATTTAGACCCATTTGATACCAGAAAAAATCTAAAAATTGCCCAGATCATATATACCATAAGCTAAATAAAAATATAAGCCTTGGGTTGGACAAAATATATGAAACATATGAAAAGGGGATAAGAAGCCTGACATATAAATAGCACGAATTGATAAGAAAAGAACAAAGAAGCCGACAGAACAATGAGGGGAAATTCTACAAGTGTTTAAACCTTAGACTTGAAAACAAAAATTCACCAACAAAATGTGAAATAAAAATGCTCGGGTTAACTAGTTAAGAATTCAACTACATTCAAATGAAAATAAAAGCCATTTGTCATCCCTAGAAAGAAAAATGATAAAAAGAGCAGTACAACCCTGTGGTATGAGGCTAAAGGAAATTGGACACTGTTATCCCTCACATGGAGGAGGGCAAAGTCCTAAAACCTTTCAGAAAAATATCTATGAAAGTAAAAACAGGCACACTCCAAGTCAGTAATCCCACTTTTGAAAATCTGTTCTGTGGAAAACGCATGTTCTTCCTAACCATTGCTAAGCATTTAAACACACAAATGTCTTACTACATATAAGTGTTTGTGCAATGATATCTATTATGGCATTGTTCATTGTGGCAAAAATCTGGAAGCAACTTTATGTCCATTAAGGATGGGAAGGTTGAATAAATCATGCATATCTGCAAAATAGAATATTTTGCAGCTATTAAAGAAGAATGATATGACTTTATAAATAATTGGAGAAATGTTCATGACATTGGTAATGAAAATGCAAGGGTAATTTGTAGAGCGTGAACTTACTTTTGAAACAAAAAAAACAAAGGAAACCACCAACATACACGTGTATGCACATGAGAAAAGAAGTGAAAGTGAACACAACATACTGTTAGGATTTATAACCTTAGAGGACAGGATTTGAGTTGACTAGGTTTGGGCAGATTATACATTTACCTCTTTACTACTTGACTTGTTGCAGCAATTATATATTAATTTTGTCTTCTTAAATTTAGCAATAAAGTAAGATCATGTTACTAGGAGGTATCGGGGGAAGAAAGGTCAAAAAGAAGAGACTTTACAATTAGAGTTCTATTAGAAATTTCTTTTCCTTTTTATTTTTTAATGCCTTTTAAATTTCACAAGCCATCTATGGATGCATTTCCTTTGCAAAGAAACAAAATATAGGCCAGGCATAATGGCTCGTGCCTGTAGTCCCAGCACTTTGGGAAGCTGAGGTGGACGGATTCCAGAACTTTGGAAAGCTAAGGTGGATGGATCACTTGAGTTCAGGAGTTCGAGACCAACCTGGCCAACATGGTGAAACCCTGTCTCTACTAAAAATACAAAATTAAGCCAGGTGTGGTGGCATGCACCTGTAGTCCCAGCTACTCAGGACACTGAGGCACAAGAATCGCTTGAACCAGGGAGGCAAAGGTTGCAGTGAGCCGAGATTGCACCACTGCACTCCAGTCAAAATATAACAGATGCACCTTATCTTTAATTATGCCACTTAATCTCCACTTTCTCAAGAAGTAACCGCTGTTATTAATAAGATGAGTGAGTATTCCTCCTGATCTTTCTCTTGCATTTATAAGCTAGTATATGCACACATTAAAAATGAAAAATACTGTCTTGAGGTACTATTCTGACTTTATTTGTTTCATCATTTCATAATGCACAAGCCATTTGCAATGTATTGTTTTTCACTTAATAATGTATCAGGAATTGTTCTCCATGCCAGCTCAAAGCTATCCATCTCATTTTTAAACTACTGAATAACATTTCATAATATATTGGTAACATAATTTATTTAACTCTTCTTCTTTATATGGGCACTTAGGATCTTTCCAAAATTTTTTTGTTATTAACAAATAGCGTCTGATGAATGTTCTTAGACATGTGTGTTTGTACACATATGCAAGTATTGCTGTAGGCTAAGCCAAACACCTAGGTATGGGACTGATCTGTAGTATGATAGGTAACATCTGAGCTTTCAGAAGATAATGACACACCACTCTTCAAAGTAGATATACTACTTCACAACACAACTCATGGTATATGTGAGTACTTATCTTCCCACCAGCTCCCAAGCAGTGATACTATCCAATGTTTAGGTTCCTGTCAATCCAATTGGTTAAGAAAACAGTATGTCAAAATATTTCATTTGTATTTCTTGTATTGTGCTGAGCATCTTTTGTTCATTTTTGTTTTCTGGTCTGTGAACTGTTTTTCATACCCTCTCACTGATTGAATTTTTCTTTTCTTGATTTCTAGCAGCTTTTAACATATATAGAATACTCATCTTTAGTCTGACATGTACAATAAAATATTGCTCCTGAGTGAACCACCTGCACTTCAACTTCGCTTTTGATGTTTTTTGTTATAGTTTGGAATATTTTTACCCTTAGAGATGTGTTTATGTTTCCAAATACATTGGTATAACGTTGAATATATGTTCTTTTTGGTTGTTTGTTTGTTTCTGAGTATTAAGTGTGCTTTCCCCTTTTCCTTGATTAAATTTTAAAAGTTTCATCTTTCTTATTTGCTTTTTCTAAGAACAATTTTTTTTGAAAGAAAGAGAGAGAAAAGAAGAAAGAAAGAAAGAGTGAAAGAAAGAAAGAAAAAGAATATAAGAGAGAAAGAAAGAGGAAGAGAAACAGGGAGAGAGAATGAGATTCTTGTTCTATTGCCCAGGCTAGAATGCAGTCTAAAAATGGGTATTAAAAACCTCTTTTATGCCAATAATTGTGCTTAACAATGGAGACAGGAAG